>QYSG01011576.1:0-11278 GCA_003988875.1 Lachnum nothofagi
ATACCAGCACGCGTGAAATCAAATACCACATCGACCAGAACAGCATTGACATTGAAGCCGTAAACTATTCAGCCATTTCTCGAAACTGATATTCTTTTGAATAGAGCTGTTGATGAAGACGTGACCACGTGAAGCGGAAAATTGAAATCCCTACCCCGCCGGGCGCGCGTCAAGACTTCTGACTTCTGAAAGGGACACAGGGATCTTCAACTTCAACCACCCAACACAGCCCGCACACAGACACAGAACAACAGTCATCATGGCAGCAATCAAGGTAGTAATCATGGCGGTAGCAATCATCCTCTTCCTTTTCGCCCAGGCTCTGCGAGGTCTGGCGATGGGAAGTCAGGCGAACGCGAGCTTCAGCGTCACAGCCAACCCCTTCAACACCATCCGCATCCCCAACGGCGAAGCAGTCAACTTCTACGCCTTAGGCATCCAAGACGCCGCCGGTAAGACGCACAATCCTTGTTCTCAAAGACTGCTGAACTAACAATGTGGCAGCGGGTGAGGGGCATTTTGCTGAGCAGGAAGGAGACCAGATGGGTATTGACCACGTCGATACCGGCCTCGCGGCAGCGGAGGAGACTGTGGCAGAAGAGAAGAACGCGGCAATGAAGTTCAGAGAGGTGTCCGACGACGAGAAGCTTTTCGACGTGTGTGATCCAACACCCTCTCCATTCGCGTGGCCTTGATACTGACTTGATCAAGATCTTCATCTTTAATTTCTTTCTCCAGTGGATCGCTTATCAAAAGTACCGCTGCTACCTGAAACTCATCTTAATAGCCTTCTACCAGGCCCCTTTCAGCTTTCTACACGTCTGCTTCGAGCTCGCTCTCCTTCGAGTCATCGAGAAACTCGCCCTTCGCCTCGGGCCCCATCTCAAAGCGTGGCTCTTCGGCTAAATACACACATACATACATACGGAGGAGAAATTACTGACGGGAAGGAGGGAATCGGAGTGGTTTTATAAGGAGTTGAGGGGTTTACTTTGGATCTGACGTTGGATGATACCTTTGGTGCAATTCCTCATTCTACTGGGGACTTTGAGTTCTAGCACATAGAGCACTGGCAATATAAGAGTCCTCCACCTCAACACACTGCCGGACGTGTCACGTCTTTATTGCAGAGTGAAGAAATCGTACCGTGACAAACATCCTCTGACGCGTGAGAACCTTTCAAGAGAGGCCCCGCCGTCCCCGTAGCAAGCATTTCTAAAGCATAAAAAGCGTAGCAGCATGCAGAATCTACAAGAACACCAATTATAAAGCATTTAAACCCATCAAGTCCATATATCACAGGGCATAGCTTATGCGGCGGTAAGTGCCATACGGGCTGCCGTATAGCACGCCTGAGGCAGGTCAAGCATTTCCCCGCTAGGGGCTTAGCGCTAGCTCCGTCTTCGCAAGGGACTTGTAAGATTGATTTCGATCTTCGACACCAACTTATCCAGCTACGAGCAGCAGACACAATCCACAAAGGTATCTCAACGAAACCGCAATACGAAGAACAAAAGATGGAAGATCTCCAAGCACGTGGTCAACCTGCAAAGTATACTCCTCCCCACCCAGTGACTGTCAGCTACTAATGATTTGCAGAATCAGCGCCCGCATCCTGCCTTCTGCCTCGCTCGCGAGGCCTTGAAGAATCCACTATCGACCAAGAGGTCAAGCTTGGCTCCGCCGACTACCGGCATCATCGCCATCTTCAGTCTTCCCCTCACCCAGGCCCCAAGGTGGTGTTCATGAATTGTGCTGCCTCAGCGGTGTGCGATAAGGCTCCGCCAGAGAATCACGTCCTTGACTTTTGGCACGAAACACCAAGAGGAGCAATTGCCAATCAAGCTTCCCTCCATCCTCCGCATCGATCCCCCAGGTCGACCAAAGTCTAATCCGCCCATCATGGAAAGCAACAGCAACGAGTTCCATTTGAACCTCAATAAGGCCGACCGCCCGCCATTCAATGATCGAACCTCTCCAGCCACCCATTCGACCTTCCCGAATCCCATATTCTACTCTGAGGCTGGAGGCAGTGCCGCGTGTGAGGAGGGGGCCAATACATCTGCCTTCCAACTTTGGATCAGCCCGGAGAGCGGCATATTGGTGGCCCAGAGCTCAACGAAGATCTCCAATGGCGGCGCTGGTAGCGAGAAGCATACTCCTCACATGCCTGGCCCTAGTGGCCCAGCAGGGATGCCACCATCGGGAAACATGGGCCCAGGTGGTGCAGGCAACATGGTCAAACCTAGCTTGAGCGGAATGGGTGGTCCACAACTTCATCACCACCACTCCCACGCTGATGGAAGTACTCAAGGAGAGGGTGTCGGTATGTTTCACCAGATGTGATGTGCTGTGATTATATTATTATTGTGTCATGATAATTTTCTCGCGAATATACCTGTTGAACGGGAGGAATTTTGGGATTGACCGACGAGGACGTTCAGAGCTCATTGCGAAGTACAAACACTGTCAAGCATAAAGAGAAATACCTCAAAGGCTTGCGAGACTTCTCGCCCGTCGAATTCAACCCACACCACGAAAGGCCCCTTCTCGACAACTTGTCGTCAAACTACACAACCATCGCCTTCTCGACAAGGCAGAGAAATACGCGATGAAAACGACGGAAACGAATCAAACAACAGCAACGATAGGAACGGAATAGTTCAAACAAACAACAACAATATACCATCTGAAAAAGGAGGTGACGGACGGAAAACACAAAGGAGCAGGCCAAGCATCCGGACCTGAGAAAGGACAATGCCGCTTCTCTGTCGTTGACTGACTCGAGCAACATGTTTAGAGGAAATGGAGGAAGCAATTGGTCATGTCGAGACTAGAAGCATGGCTTGCGGCTACCGGTTTTCCTCGAACTCAGAATCTCATCCTGACTAGTACCAACGAACGGCACTCCCAACACCATCCGAGAGCAGCCATGCAACTTCCAGCAGACGCAGTTCATCATTCACCGGCGCAGATCCGGCTTCCCATTCCCAATCCTCTCAACCCTCTATTGAGCGAAATCAGTACCCGCTGTCGAGACACTTCTCAACCCGAAGCCCGTTGATCTCGCAGGTGGAAGCAAATCAAGGGATCAGCTACCTCAGCTCCTATCGCTGGAAAAGGCTCAAGTTTCCTCCGATCAACGCACCAAAGCAGCCAGCCAAGAAGGACACCACGCCACCGCAACTGTTGGAGGAAGGTCCGGTGGAGATGCTGAAGATGCATGCTACACAAGCCCTAGATGATCAGGGTCTCACTGCGCTGGCGCTCAGTTCCCGCAGCAGATGCTTACGCCTCAACAGACGCCTTCATCTGATGGATCCGCAGCATTCGGAAGACCAAGTCTTCGTCGTGAGCCGACGAGCGCATTGCTGAAGTTGTATATGGACTGCTGTCTCAAAGCCTACCAAGACTCCGAGAACATGCTCAGCGATTCTGAGCTGTCTGATGAGGACTTGGAACTCAGATACAAGATCAAAAGCTGCGAGCTATTAGAGGTGCTTCTCGGACATGCTCAGGCTCACGAGCTGAACGATCTCTGTATCTTCGCCCGTGCCTATAACAACGACTGCAATCAATCTGATCGTCGAGCAAGTACGTGGCTGATTGCCCAATGAGTTTGAGGAACAAGCACCATTTCAGAGAGAATATCAAGTATCAGAATCAAGGGACGGATAATTGGGAAGGCAGCGCGTCTAAGCAACGATAAGCAGGACATTGTAACGGGTGCCAGCACTTGCTGAATATGGGCTTCAACGGTGGTTTGTACTTAGGGGTAACTTGATTTTCCGTTCGACCAGGGAGGAGGAAGGTTTTCTGTATATATAAATAGACGAAGTGATACTGGCATGGGATTGTGGTCACATTTGGAATATTTCGGGAGTCTACTATCCATCTGAACAGCGCCAGAAACTATTTGAGATGATCTTTCTTGTCTACTAAAGCTTCTAAAGCTCTAGTATTATTTAGACCAATAATGTGTCCTTTATCAATAATTGAGTGTATGCCTCAAAGGCTCTGTTACTAAAAGCCGTGGAATGTTGTTCTAGTAACAAACGACCTTCAAACTCGCAGCAAACTTGCTAGAAGCCGCAATCATGAAATCCTAAAGCATAATGCACGTAAAATCAATTATCATCTACAAATTCTGCGCAATTGAACGCAAAAAACAGCCATTTACTGAAGTGATAACGGAAAACGTGAGGCTGTGGGTCGGATCCAGGACGCCGAGTGGCTCGCAGCGACACTGGCACCCCGTGATGCGCTACCGTTAGAAAGCAAAGCGAGAAAGGCGCGAATGCAATGACTTGAACTCCAACAATTCCACCACCGCAACCACAACACAAGACACAGACATCAAGAACACAATGGCGGCCATCAATCTTCACCCACAGCAACTGCTCGGACAAGCCCAGCAAGCTTGGGGAATGGGAAACTGCACGAGCGTCGGCTTGAGCGCGCTGGTCACGAACGAGTCGCACTTGCGCGTCAACAGCTTCATTACCTCTAATGGACACAACTTCGAAGGTGCGGACGCGTTCAAAGACGCTCTCGACTATCTGCTCCTTCGTAAGACGCGCCATATCCATATGAAAAGGTTCTTGGGCTAACTATAAACACTAGTGGGCATCCAGCCTCTCCTCAACGACTCGGACCAGTGCCACCAGATCCGCATGGATCTTCATCGGACCAGAAACTACATAGTCCGCAACTTGCTCCCCGCCGGCGGCGACGCACTAGGTCTGCCGAGAGAGCTCAGAACATTGATGGAACTGCCCACGAAAGTAATTGTTTTAGAGGACACTCACAACCAGAATCATATGAAGCTCGAGCTTGTCAAAGAGTACTTCACGGGGCCAGAGGACACTGCTACTACGAAGAGGGCGGAAATAGATAAGAAAGACCTGACGCCGAAGGAGAAGCTATCCGAAGTGAGTGGCCCAATATCCCCCACTCGGGGCCATGATGCTAATATTAATCAAGGTCTTCCACGAACTGCTAGAATGCTTCTACTTCCTCTTCTACATCTTCGCTGCCACCATTTCACTCTTCGTCTACCTCAGCTTTCTCATCATTGAGGTCCTTGAGGTGGCTCGCCGCGCCGGTGGCCGCACAGCCTTGCCGTCTTCATTCCCATMGAGGAGCTTAAAGACCTGCTTTTGGGCACCCCTTTGGAGAGACTACTGAGGGAAGACGAGCTAACTCTTTAAGAGGCTGAGGAGCTTGAGGTCTAATATGGACGGAGAAGGAACATTAGATGACATGGGCTTAATTCCCCTTCTCATGAAGGATTTTGGGTGCTCTAGCTCATATAGCACAYTGGCAATATAAGGACACCTTCACCTCAATGCACTCTCCGACGCGTCGCGTCTTTATCTCAAAGTAAAGAAGCTTTACAGTGACAAACAAACCCGAAGTCATGGGCAAAMTTTTAGCCTAGCAAATAGTCCTACAGCAYAAAGCGCGTAACACCACGTAGAATCTACAGGAAAAGGTAGTCATGGAGCATTTATAGCCACCAAAATCCATATGTTCAGGGTACAATTCGTACGGCGATAAGGCTGATACGGGCTGCCGTACGGGGCACCTATGGTGGGTTCAGCCTCTTCCCGTCAGGGGCTTAGCGCCAACTCGGCTCCACAAACTGGCGACCCTCAAAACCTCTAACAATGCTACCGACACTGAGCCACTCGCAGCAAAAATCATCAAAGATGGCATCTCAGCAGAACTCGCATCACGAAGAATGGGCTGAGGAAAGCATGGACCTTGACGTGAGTGACATGGACGTCAGGCCTTTGATACTTAAGRAAAAGGAAAATCGCGAATTTATCGTATCACCGCCATCCTCCTGCCCCCTCCCTCGCTCGACGGGTTCTCAARTTTGTACCGACAATGAGGCCATCCATCACCAACACGGAGACTCTTCCAGCAAGCACTTGCATGTTCGTGGTCCTCGATTGCCCGAGCGAGAGCCGCTGCCKTCTRCTGGCCTACGTACTTCAWCACTTCCTCAATCCATGAACATGAACAAGGAAAACYACCGTGATGACCAGAGAGAGTTTACGCGCACCGAATTCAACCCACACCACGACGAAGCCCCCTCTCGACACCCAGCCATGATGCTACCTAGCCAGCGCCGTTTCGACGACGGAGAGGGCCTTWMCCCTGAGCCACTGTGGCTGCGAGGAGACCGGCGTGCCACTGAAACACACCACCAAGGACGCCCACAGGTTTCAGTTCCACTATCATACCGACAGACTCCAGGCCCAACGACGGAARTGGCAGACCTAAACAACCAGCAGCAAGGCGATATCCAAGTCTCCCACCGAACCGTCAACCACAAACTGGCAATGGCGTCCAATCACCCCAAGCGCATCGAAAACAAAGAATTCAGCCTGTCAATGGGAAYAGGAGACCAAACTGTCGATCAGGCGTACAATGGCATATACCAGCGCATGTATGCAGACGGAGTTGATTGGAGCCCGAAAACAAGGATTGAGATTGCAGACAACCTCGTCCACACATACGCGTGTAAGTACGCCAATCATTGCAGAAGAACAACGACCCCTCCTCATTACCGTGCCATCGACACCGACTTCAATGCCACAAAGGCAGAGAACGAAGACAGACTGAGGAACAGGCTTTTCCGAGACGCGGTTGTGACGGGCGGTGATCCTCGAGGACTACTGCAAGAGAATATGCGACTAAAGCAAGAAATCAAACAGCTAGAGCAAGCACTAGCTAGTCCAAACAATTGCGGACACGCGGAGCAGTGAGTATGAGGCTCCAAAACGGAAAACCCGCTCCTCTGCAATACAGTTCAAGGCTGACAAGACTCAAGGACCGCTGCCACTCTTCTCGACATTGAACACAATACAGAACGATACACAAATTGAAGAATCTTACTAGGAGGAAACACAATCTCAAATAGGAATGTCTCGACATATGGCATACCTACATTAGGCAGTACGGCACTGGTCCTCTTCAGCGACTTTCAGACTTTCGAATACCCACAACACTACCATCCAACCAAAACAAAATCATGCGCGCACACATATGGAGGAGTATTATTAGGAGGAAATACGGCCACTACCTGCGGGAGGGTGCGCAACCATCTTGGTTGACCGCACACGACGTTGTTCAACACGACGTCTCTCCTTTTTTACGACTTCCTGGTCTGACAGTACAGAATTGCAATTGACATAACATCTCAAACAACACCAAACCAACGCGCGTGACGCCCTTCAGCGAAGTCATCAGACGAAATGGCCTTCTCCTAGAGACTACTTAGCTCCAGTGATCTTCCCAACGCCATGAGACTACCAATTCACCCAAGTGGGGCCAGTTATCATACGAAAATGCAAAACTCAGGAACTCAAATTTCAAATTTCATATGTCAAAGACCTCAATCAATTACAAGGATATACGTGTTTTATAATTTAGCTTTCACTCGAGAGCTTCAAGAATCGCTGTGGGCCGTAAAGCTGCGGCATCAGTCGAAAATATTGAATATCGATGTCTCAACTTGTCAGAGCATCCGGGTCGTAGGTCGTGGCTACCCGAATGATCCAGCCTGAGCCAGAGCACAGAAATTTGTGACGAAATAAGGCCAGTTTGAATGTCCCACACGACGTGAGACATTCTAAAAGTGTGGCTGCATCACTCAAAATTCGTGGAAACTTCCGGGCTGGAGTATCCGGCAGAATTCTGTCCTTCAGGGGTACAGGCTGAGACCCAAGACTATGGTAGCCAGTATTGGTTCGCAGATTCATGACGGTACTAGAGGCCTAATATCCTATCGACGAGTCGTAGGCAGTGGCTCTGCTACTATAGCATTTTTCCTTATGTAGCTGGATACAGGAATAGCTGGAGACATAGAAACCTTCCAAGATTGTGATATTCCGAGGATTTACAGGTAGCCGTGGAGGTGAAAGCTTATCGAGAGCGAGAAGGTGTCAAGTCGAGTGTAATCCAATATCCGAGGTTCGTCGCAGTTTTGTTATCGACAGATGATGTGTGTGGAGAACTTGAACTTGTTTTGGAGCGCAGACCGTGGATCGAGCAGCGTCCCCGATGTGGATCTGTCTCCAAGGGCATGTAGCAGTGGCTGTGTAGAACTTGAGTTCCCTGGTGGAGGTACTTGGAGGTTGCTGTTCTATGCTAGGGATTGACACAAGACCTTTCCTACTCGAATTGCGAATGTATTAAGGGCATGTCTTCAAGCTTCAGCTTCAGTGTAGAGCATATTTCTCCTTAAATCCTCAAGTACCATCGAGTCGTCGGATATCATCGTTTGGTCGGCAGATCTCGTCGTAGGACATTGGAGGGATTATTGACGAACGTTTGGGTGCAAGTCGAATGATGCGAAGTATATCGATCCGGAGAAATTGGGGACTGCTGCACTCTTGTGAGTAAGGTCGTCTACCCTCCTCTAGAGGATAGTCGCTGAACGCCTTTCTCGTTCCCATTTTCATTCGTCCTCTCCCTTCATATCCGAGCCTTTATAACCCCGGGCGTCGGAATTTCCAGTTCTTATATATACTCGCAGCGCTGCCTATGGCGCTAATATTACCACCACCCCCCACAAAGAACTCCTCTTCCTCATGTTTAGAGATTGTCTTGGCATTGGCTCATTTCCTGTCCTGCTTACTGGCTTCGTAGAGCTTGCGGGCCTCAAGAGCGCCGACACCGAGGACGGCCTCTCCCAACACGGGCATCTCTCTCAGCACGCAAAATTCAGTATGTGACTTGCTGTTGTCCTCTGGCTCGGGCTCGGAGGCTGGCTGCCCATCGGTAGCACCTTCGGCACCAGCAGTCACTGCTGCCTTTCGGTTGGCCCTTGAGAGAGTTTGCTCGGCTTTTTCGCCTTCAAGTTCGACGTCGTCTTCGATTATCTTATTCCCACGGATTTACGAGCGAATCATGATACATCCATCACTCTACTCTAGTTCAGTGTCGAAGGACTTGAGTGGATACAGTGTTGGCCACGCCCGGATTAGAAGAGAGGCCAGGGTATTAGGCGGGAACCGTGCGAGGCTTCGTGGCGTCGGCTGATTTTGCTGACGCACTCGATTTTCAAGTTGAGCAGTTGCTACCAAATTGCCGAGCTGGGGTCGCTTTCCAGACTGGTGCTTGCATGAAAGGTCGATCGTTTGGGGGCATTAGCTTTTAGGGCAGTCGGGAGGCTCAGGCGAGTGCGAACGAGTGCTCCTGGTGGTGTCGGTGCGATTCTTGTCCAAAGTCCTGTTCAGAAACCTGCTTGCGCTACTTGCAGGCTTCAGCAAGCTTCTTCCCAAGGATTTTTGTGCCAGCAGCCCTTGACACTCGTCGGCCAAAGCTCCAAGCCACGACAATTGGAGATTCTGAGCTTGTAGTGTGCTTCTCGGGTAATGTAGGGGCGTCTCCACACTTGGAGGAAGTGTGATTGGGGGCGGTTGGCCGACCTCAAGCACAATATGGTCCACCGTCGCCGCAGCTTCCAGTGGGGGGTTCCTGTCTTCTTGGAAGGTCTAGCCTCGTGGAGTAGCGCAGCATCCTTCAATCGTTTGGGTGGTATTCGCGCCATGTATCCCTTGAATTTACAGGCCATAGTCTCGGAATGTGGATAATGCTGCTCGAGACTATGGATTCGACATCAGCACCATTCCAACATCTCATTCAGGGCGGCCAATCTCGATCACAGTTCGAATCAAACAGGCAGTCATGGAGGCTTGTGGGAGGCGTCTTACATCGTATATCGGCACATGGGAGGCATATGGAGCTGTAGAGGCAGAGGTCGTACACAAGGGCGGTATCACAATTCCAAGCCGAATGGGCAGCGACCACCGAGAAACCCCGGCTATTTCGAAAGACCGACTCGGATCGCAGAGAATTTCGGATAGTGACTGGTGCAAACCGGGCGAAAGAGGGCAGGGTTGTTCTTATCAACTTCTTGGGCTACCTTCAACATCCACATCGACGCTTTCGAATTGAAGACTTAGCGAAACTTCGCCGCCGACATCACCCATGTGTTTTCACGAGCAACATGCATTATCCTCCGGCGAGCACGCTAGCCTCCAGCAATAGGCCCTTCGTTTCCTTTCCGCGCCCTCCGAGTCATCTTGCACATCCGTGAAACTGACCCGCTGCTACGGCGAGAGGATCAGGCGAACGTGCCCGTGAACGTACTGCAGACATTCTTAATCTGCTCAGATCTTCATCTGACACTGTCTAGATATTTATCGGAATTATTAGTCGACCGTCCGACTTTACCTCCCTCACGAATACCGTATCGGATACCCTTATCTGTCTGTTCCTTGACGGGTCCGGCATCCGAGCAGAAGCGTTGATCTTTCGTTCATACAAGGCGTTGTGGTTGTCTTGATATCTGTTTTTCTGGAGAGGTAGTCGAGGTCTGGAAGAGTTTGGTCGGGCTCTATACATCCGCAACTCATGAGTGGACCTGGATTAGCGGCAGACTGTCAGGGGTCGTGCGGAGCCATCTTCTCTGACCAATTTAGGGACGGCGCTGCTACCACAAAGTCTCGTGCTTGGAGCCAAGCTGCCGATACGGCAGACGTTCGACCATCTGGTTCTGAAAGACTCTCATCATTGTCAAGCACAACAATTCTCGGTACGAAAAATGCGTTACTCAACTATTCACTCTCCTCGAGAGTGATCTTGTCTGACCGACATATCTCGTGCCTCCTTCATTTTTCTCTCCATGGCAGTTTCACTGTCGTATCGAACATCTCAACGAAATCGGTGCCAGAGCAGGCGATTGAAAGAAGGGCGTCGGCGACTCTTAGTACTGTTATTAGGCCATATGCGCCAGATGATTTTTGGCCTTCGGAAACAACGTCGTCGAATTGGGTTGGCGAAAGCGGCATACGTAATGGAGCGATAGATACTCAAACAAGGCCACTCTTCTTCAAGATCCTCAGCCACGTCCGCCATCCTTCTTCTCGCAAGAGAGCCTGTTCGACGGAGGCAGACGCGGTCTCCACCACACCATGCCCAACATCTGCGATATATCTGAAGTCCTACGGCCCACCATCCGATCTCGCAGAGCTTATAGTCGGGTATACACAATGTTCAAGAGACCAGCGATGATCATCTGGAGAATGTGGTTGGTGGCATGGCGTAGGAAGCTCCCTACAGGGTCCATCGATGGGGTTTTGTTGGAGTTCGAGGACCACAATGAGATTAGGCAGCTTGCCGGACCCGAATCATGCTGGACTTCAGAGGGACTGTGCTGTGCGTCCACTTTGGCTGATCGTGGGAGGATTGATAATCTTGT
>QYSG01011580.1:0-47505 GCA_003988875.1 Lachnum nothofagi
TAGCTAGCCTCGGCCTTCGGATCAGAGTTTCAAAACTGATATCGGCCTCTTTGACAAATCTGGGGCTCGTGTGAATACTGGAGCCATGTCAGTATCTAACTTCAGAGGTGGACCTTTGTCACAACATCTGAGAAGAAGCGTTGCTGCGATTTGCAATAATGCCCACCCTTTCCCAAGTTTGGAATGTTTTTTCAATAGCTCTCAGGTTATATTTTCCTTGTTTCTTGTGCTCGTCTGGTCAGGTGCCTCCTCGGCGAATACATGTGCATCAGACCTTGTGCGAATGGTCGCTTCAAAGCTGATACCAGAACTTACGAAAACTTGCAGGTCTAGTATGTCAATTGAGCTGACGAAGGTTTTGCGATGTGCAAGGATTTCCGTATTGGGAAGCGCGTGAATGAGCATCTGGCTAGGTCCGCTAGGATCGGTCGCCCTTACCCCTTTCTTGTTAAGCGAGAGTGTTCACACCAACGCAACACAGACACTTCCTTCTCATTTACTGTATTCACATCCAGAATCAACATCTCGTCATACCCCGAGTTCACAAACGTCTGTCTGATAAGATGCCTGCTACCCGGTCATTATTAATGATGCTGGCGTTTTGCGAGAGCCGGAGAATGCTGCCTCACCACCCACTGTTGTCCTTGGGAACCCTCGCAGCGATCGAGTACGGCAGGGAATTCGGTCATCATGGCGGAATACTCCTCATGGAAGATCTACAAGCTTAGGGCGGAGTCTAAGAGGCGTAAGTTGAACCCTGACCTCACTCGCGTCAAACTCATCAACAAACTCAAGCAAGACGACGCTCGACGCTCAGCAGCAGGAGATCCCCCTCAACAACCGGACTTTGGCGAACCTCTCACTACCCAGGATAGCTACTCATCTTTTGAGCAATACGAACTCCAGGAATACTGCCTAGAGAGAAACTTGGCGACCAATGGTATCAGGCTCGACATGGTTGTGAGACTACAAGCCTTCGATAGGGAACGTTATGAGAAGACGTTTCGTGCCCAAATTGCAGAAATCAAATATGCCGATGACCCGAACGGCCAGAGTCAGATCAAACTATGGTCTGATCGGAGGATTTTCCTTGCAAATATGTTCAGAATCAAGGAAATCGTGACCACTGATCATTTGTATGATACGATCAGGGCAACACATAAGGAGAGGAAAGATGAGTGTGTAAGCCTCGATACGGACACAGATGACGCGATCAGTAGTATCAAAAATCAGGTCCGAGTCGAAAAAGTCATTCAAACCCAACACCACATTGAGCGTGTTGAAAAAGAGTCTGCGGGTAGACATCAAACCAAGACTCGCTGTGGAGCATCTTCGGCAATCGAGGAAAGAGGAGCAAAGAGTGACTTGAAGCCGACTAGTCAACCACAACCACCTGCTGGAGAAATGCACAGCGCTGTGGAGAAAGGTTCAGACGTTGAGATAAAAGCATTGGATAGCATAACCAGCAGCAACTATAGCGTCTTCGGCAGGGAAAATCTAAAAGCCCCTACAAATATGGTGGGTTCATGTTAGATCGTCTTCCCTCACGTTTCGCTATGCCTGCCTCATGGAGCTTGAGCTAACATATTTGATCCTTCAGTCCCAAGCATATACCATCTATTCTTCAAATGATCCAAGATGGAGAAGAACTAAGCCTACTCGGCCCGAAGCACGGATATTTTGAACGTTGATCCCGATAAGATCCCCGTCTCAAAGGGCGGTCGACCGAGATGTCCCACTCACAACGCCGAATCTAGACTAGCATCTAAACGCAGAGCATCACCTTCTGCCCCAGAGTCTGTTAAGAAAGTGCGAGTGGAACGAACATCAACATATCCCTTGCATGGCAATGACCAAGCCAAAGTGACAGCCAGGAACTGGGCCATCGAGGTAAAGCTTCTCCCAGATAATATTGGCACCCCACTGACACATCCACAGAATTTCCGAAGACCCGAATCCGAGCGATATTTGATCAATCCAATCAAGACCCCACAGCTTCCCGTGGGCTGCTGGATTTATCAACTCGGCATTCCATCCAACAAGCTTCAAAATAAGAATTACATCTCTCTTGCCGTTCCACATGACACGAGTCTTAGCTTTGGCAATATCCACGATTTGTGGAACAAGGTCTGGTTCTGGTGTGCGTCAGATACCATTGAGTGGATCGCGTGTGATAGGTCCAAATACGTTATTAAATTCCAGGATAATTTGGATGGCGACAGGGATACGGAGGAGGTGATGGAGGGTTGTCTGTCTGTGGGTGGATGGCATCCGTGCTGCACGAAGAGGCAGCATTGGAAGATCCACAGTCGGGCCTGAGGAGCTTTTACAATTTCTTGTTTATGGTTCGGTTATTTCTTTGAGGCTCGCTGGTCTCGTTGCGTATTCTTGTTTGTTGTTACTGATGCGGTAGCTATTATTCATTGCTCGTGAGATGAAGTGATTTCGTTTTAAAAAGGTTGGTGAAACCTGATCCTAACGAACGAGCAAGAGGTGGGAACGTCCAGCGGATGGGAATATTAAAATTGGTAGTTCTATATGCAAAATCACCTGCCAGCTCCCACCTAATTACACGTACGAAACCCCCTTTCTCCTCCTCCACAATCCCTGATCTCATACTCATGTATGCGCCCCCACACCTCCCACCGCAACAGTCAACAGCTGCGGGCTTCCATCATACACCGCGCCACTCAGATCTGTGCCGCCAGTGGCACTCACATCGTCGTACGGGAACGCATAGCCTCTGCCATCCAAGTTGGCGGCATGCACGATCTTGCTGTAGTAGTTCGTCGGGGCAGTCGCATAAAAGTTCGAGACATCAAGACTTGGCTGCGTGGTGTCGATCAACATGGTACTGCGATTGAAGCCAGCCGCGAGACGCGGAATGATGGCCAAGCCGGCCTGAGTAGTGCTGCTTGTGATGGCGAAAGGCCCTGTAGAACAGGAGAAGATGTCTCCGGCGTTGGGCTTGGCGTATGTCGAGCCGTCGGGGAAGACGAGAACGTTGTTGGAGACTGTGCCTTGCACGACGCCAGCACTGGCCTGGGTGTCGACCGAGAGGGACGTGGAGGCGTACTGGGAGTACACCTGGTTGACGTAGCTRTCGTAGTAGCCGCTGAAGAGGTTGGCGTTGATCACGCGACCGGTGTTGGGGGACAGGGCGCGGAGMAGCGTGCCYCCGTTATTGACSAGGAGCTGGGCCCAGTCGCCGCCTTGGGCAGTCAGGTTGTTGGCGATGGTCGTAAGCCCGTTTTGGTCRATSCCGGACACGTGCGTGGTGTTGCCGGAGGTGTTGGTCAGGGTTAGCGAGATGGGRATGCTGACGAAGTCGACGAAGGAGATGTTGGCGTACAGCTGGTCTGTGTTGAARGTGAACTCYGCGAAGCCCCAKGTGATGTTGTAGTTGGGGTCRGACTGGTTGCTGACGGAGGGCTCGACGAGGGCCGGTCCAGGGTTCAGGTAGAATGAGAGAGTGCTGTTGTAGGAGAACCAGATGCGGCCCCCYGCAATGCGGGGAATGGTCACGACGGTGGTAGAGCCAGGAGCACCGAGCGCGATTGAGCAGTTGGCTCCTAAGGGTTGAACGGTGCCTGAAGGCGAGGTCGGGTAGTATGGCGTCTTGCCATCAGCTTGCAAGAGGACCAAGGCGTTGTTGTTGTCGACTGCCTGCCCAGTGATATAGGCATAGACSGTGTTAAYGGTRGAGYTGTTTTGCAAAGCAATGTTCAATGTGGTGTTCGTCATATTGCCGGTTTCTGATTAAGACCTCGAGTACGAATTTGGTCTGTTGGTGATGATTAACAGGGGATATCGATGCAAAAATTGGTGCTGCTGATGCAAATAGAGTTTGTTGCAGAGACACAGTAGATTAATTTCTGGGATGAAAGCGATTCAAGTTACTGAGCATGGGCTATTGCAAGACTTAATATAGTGACTATTGCCAATCAGCTGGCTTTCTCTTACAACGTTACAGACTCTGTCACTTGAAAAGATGTCTACAGAGAAAGGAAAGTGCTTACGGAGAAATTTGTAGCTTTTTACGTACCATATCAGATCATTCTTGAAGCATACTGAGTAGCAGTCTTGTGGATCAAATGGGCCTAAAGTCTCCTGACCGTCTGATTCATATACTGTTTAGACGGACTAAAGTAGTGACCAACGACACGCGTAGTAGGGTCCATCTGCTAGTCCCTTGGGCAACAAACGATGGACTGACAGAGTGAGCAGATGATTTGGCAGCTCTTTGAGCGATATCTGCACCTTGGGAACTTGGCATGATCCCGGGTTCTTGGTCGCATATGCTAGTTGAAAAAGCAGCATGCGTGACGTCAGCAAAATCCGATGAAGATCCGTAGATCCGTTAAAGGACCGAAATATACTTTTGGGTTTCTCCGCTTTCAATCCAGGAGTTTCAGATGATGTGCTTTCCTGAATCGTGTCGTTGACGTGGAGTAAGAATGTCTCACTTCGAGTTCGGTACCGATCACGAGACTGTGCCTGGAGATCCACCTCGGCCCTCTGCGCCCCACGCGCACTTCCCAGGTACGGGGTAGGTACCGAAGATGGATAAATACCGACGAATCCAACCATCTGGCCTTGTCAGCGGGTCGGGACGAACAAGAGGACGCGTACTGGTACCTACCCCAGAGTAGTATCAAACCTCCCCCTTCTACGTCAGGTGACTATGAAGTTAGGTTTTCTGTTTCAAGATGCTCGTTGTTACATTCCAGAGTGTTGATCAACAGGAATCTGTCGCCGAGTTGAGATGGGAACCTGCGCCGATCGGGCTGGCACGCCATATCGAATGACTTGGAAAATCCATTATGAATCTGGATCCGGAGAACAGCATTCAAAGTGGGGAAGGTCCGATTGATACTCTGGTGAAACCCAAGCAAGAATTGAAGGAAGAGAAAGAGATTGGAAAGGATGATGTTCTATTCTTTGTCCCTACTGAGACGTTGCATCGGAGAATCATCTAGCTTTCCATGAGATTTTGGGTCAACCTAGATGGCATGATGGTGACAAGGCGGAATCCCAGACATGTGATGAATAAGACTGGTTAAAGTGACGAGTGCGCTGGCTTCCAGAATAGACGAAGAAGATAGGCAATTGCAACGGAAGGAGCTAAGCGGCAATTCATTTAAGGGAGCAACGCCTCTGTCCGGTGTGGCCACATCTCAAGAAAAGACCGAAGGAAGGGACGAACAACGAACCACAGCCGATCGCACTTTCTTGTTTCTTCTTTTCTTTTGTCTTTTGTCTCCTAGGAAAATTTCTTCCAACTTTTGTTCGCTAGTGTACCGCCTTGAACCTCAATACTTCCTGAATCCTACGCTAACTGACATCAATTACTCCATACCTTCATCACACATAACATTGGACGCCTCGGTCTTCTTATTGTTATCATCAGTCGCTTGGCAGATGGGTCACAATGGCTCAACATCTTCTTTCAGACTGCAATGAACTTCCCCGTTCATGTTCGTGTCTCCCTTAGGATATCATGTCAGGGACTTCGACGCTCTCATGCAGTCCGACCTCTACGCGCCAATTTCAGATTATCCGGAAAGGTGACGACTATCATATTGTTCTCGATTATTATGCCGCTATCGAGAAGACTGCTGGCAGTCTCCATTTGGACATCTATGAAAGGAGGACGACTGGTAGGTGACTTGGACAAGTTATGGTCATCAGACGCTCTAAGCGGCGCAAAGCTGTTCGATGTCCAGCCCAGCGGGTCTTGGAAAAGCAGGTCTATAAGGCATCTCTTCCAACGGCTCCTCCTCAAGCACTTCCATTTCTGACACCGTACTCGTTTGCGCCTTTTCTGCTGTTACTGCATGATACAAAAAGCTCCGATGAGATTGCAGAACTCTCAATATTTGTCCGTCTCCGTCGTCAATCTGTTTTGCTAGGAAATATTCGTCCTGAGCAAGACGATCTGCACCAGCAGCCATGAGGGTCTGAACGGCTTTCACGCTCTGGAACTCAATTGCTGCAAAAAGCAACTTTTGCTTGGCGAACTGGACGTCGTGAAGCTGAGCTCCTGCTTCTATTAGCGTGACAGCAATGGCAAGATTTTCCCGGCTAGGATTGCAGACAATCGCCAGAGGCGTATTGCCATATCTATCACGCTCATCCAATTTTGGAYGGAACTTGAGAAGAGYGGATGTGCATTCTAGACATTTGTAAAGAGCTGCAAGATGCAGAGGAGTCTGCCTGGCCTTGGTTGGCTCGTTGATGAATGTCGTATCRATGGACAGTAGTTCTTCGAGTATCACAGCGCCGGGGTGATYGTCGCTGTTTGCATAGCTGACAATGGCACAATGTAAGGTAGTGTAGCCTGTAATAGGTTCTTTGAYGGAGAAGTCGAGATTGTTTGGCTKTCCAACTGAATTCTGAGTAAGTAGGTCCAGTCGCCCCAATCTTACAAGTGACCAGGCTGGAAGTCCTTCGATCTGGATATCTTGCGCTGTATCARCTTCCCTGTWGRAACCTTTGTCTCTCAACAAGTCCATAATATCCGTTCGTCCGTACTGCCATGCAACCGTGAAAGGCGTTCTYCCAAATTTGTCTTTGATTGCACAGTCTGCTCCCCCCAGTATGAGAAACTCAGCCGCGTCGTACCRTCCCATCCTGCAAGTGCTGTGAAGTGGTGTCATTCCATGGTGACAAGGAGTATTCACATTATGCATATGCTCCATGAGTAATTCAAGGATATTGATTTGGCCATATTCCGCGGCGAAGTGCATGAGAGTCCGGCCATCTTCGTCTGCAGCCGACAGATCGGCCTTAAAGTCTACCAAAACCTGGAGTGTTTCGATGGCCCCTAATTCAGCCGCTCGTAAAGCAGGCGTCTCTCCTTTTAGAGTTTTGGGATTATCTGGATGTGCGCCATGACTCAAGAGGCGACTGACGATCCCTGCATGGTTTGTTTCTGCGGCCATCGCCATTGCTGAACGACCGCTGCTAGTCTCGGTGAAATCCATTCTTGCGGAAACAGATAATAGAGCGTCAACGACTTCCTCCAAGCCCATCAGAGCGGCAAGTGAGAGTGCAGTGTTGCCCTGTTCATCCTGGATGTCAACTGAGACATTCCGGAATTTGAGAATAGACCATGCAATGTCAGCGTAGCCTAAACGAACAGCAACCATGAGAGCTGGACGATTGAAGGTCGTAGGATTTCTCAAGTTGACGTCGATATCTGGAGCGTTGTCAAGCAGTAGCTGCACCATTTGGTTATCGTTCTTGATAACCGCTTCATGCAATGCAGTTCTGCCACTACTGCTGGCCTTGTTGACATCCGCGCCCATAGCTAGTAAGCGGCGAGCTATGTTGTAGCTGCCTCTTCTGCAAGCGTACATGAGCGGGGTCTGGCCATAGGTCTTCTCCTGAACGTCAAGGCTTTCAAGAGCCTTGAGATTTAGCACCGATATAATCTCTGCTAGATTGAACCAAGCGCATACATGGAGAGCGTGTATATCTCGGCGAACATCCCATTTGTCGTGTTCAATTGTGTTGGTTTCCCAGGCTCCTTGGATGTACGCTTGCATYCGAGAGGCATCTTGCAGGTACTTAGCTGCTGCTGCCTCAAGTTCACGGCCGGCTTCTCGGACATGATCGCCCCAATACTGGACGGCGTAGGCCCAGAAAGGATGTTCCTTTTCTCGAGCAGTAAGCCTCTCTGTAGAGCACGGCTTTGAGAATGTGTCGAAGCCCAGGTATCGGAGGCACCATCGAGCAATATCTTTCTCGCCTTGCGGGAACCATTCAGATTGCTTTCTATCAAAGTACTCGTATAGCGTCCGGTCATCAAGCCGAACAAGTTGATCTCGTCCGATAGTGATAAAGCCTCCGGTTGAGTTCAGAATATCTTGAGAATCGATCATGCCGTCGGGATCATAGTCTGTGTCATCTTCAGCAGCATCTTGTGTCGCCCAAAGCTGGCGCAGTTCTTCAAGTGTAAGGTGCCGTCGTGCAAAGAAGACAACTGACAAGAGCTTGATCCCTCGGTTAGCCTTCTCTAGCTCCTGGCCTCTGATACGTGCCATCAAATCCTGCTCGTATAGGATGTCAATCCTGTCTGAGATGTCGTACTGCTCTCCCTGCAATTTGGTTCTCGCGCTCTTGATTTGCTTCTTGGTGACCTTGTTGGATATCGACTTCATGTACAGCTTGGCCAACAAGAACTTGCCGTATGAATTCTCCAACACTGCATCGACAATCTCATTGAAGAATGCTTCATCTTCAGCACAATACTGACCAAGCTTCGTCGAACTACGTCGTGCAGATTCCATATTGGGGTCGATATCTTCATCTGGAAACTGCTCTTTGATCATAGCCCTGACGTAGGTGTCCAGATCTGACTTGGGTGCCGTGATCTCCACCTCAATGACCTTAGGTAAAGAYACTTCATGGGATGGATCAATGTCGCATACTYGACCCTCTGCTTGACATTGAGGGCAAAGGTCAAATCGAGGTTCCCGATCCTTTGGGCAACCTTGACATCCATAGTAAACAGGCAAAGGCTTCGCTTCACGCCCCTTTTGCTCACAGATCGAGCACGAGACCCACGCAAGAGCCGTGTCTTCTTCAATTCTTCCCATGGTCAAAAGCTTGATTTTCTTTGGAGAAATGTAGCGGAGCTCTCGCTCAATGAAGAACTTGGACTCTTCTGACGCCTCGCCCAGCGCGTCGATGACGATGTAGATCCAGTCATATTGTTCAGCTTCCGACTCGAGAAGCTCTTTTAATATTTCTTGGCTCGGGCGTGYATCGAAACGCGTTGTTTTCTTCCATGCTGTTAGGATGTTCGGGCTGACACCAGACTCCTTGAGCTGAACTAGCTGCTTCACCAAACTTCCGAGTAGATTCTTTGGCGAATGAATGCTGGCAGATGCTTTCTCTAGGAACATGCAGAGAACAGGGGTGGCGGAGGATGAGTTTTGCCTCAAGTGGTTAACCACAATTGATGAGAGCACAGTCTACATGCGTCGTTAGAAAAGGGCCCAGGACAGACTTGTGACTCACCTTGCCCGTTCCAAGTTTCCCATGGCAGCGCAACACCTCTAGTTTGCCTTCCTGCCATATTTTGAATTCCTCAAGCYTTGTAAAATATTCGCCTGTCTTTGTGGCTGGCTCGAAAATGTCGCGTTGCCGGGCTTGAAAGTCYAATGGGGACAGCCATTTCTCGATAGCTTTTCGATCYGACYCTTCACGGAGCAACTTTTCTGCTTCGATCTGTGCTTCTTGCCGCGCAGCCATTTTCTTGGCTATGGCATTTGTGTCTTTGGAGAGTTCATTGTTCTCTCTTGATAGTCTCGAGATCGCAATGTTTCCGACGCTTAGATATGCCGCTATTCTCGTACAGCATCCGTCTATATCTTTGAACATCGTCTCTAGTGTTTTCTTCTCCGAATGCCATCTGAAATCTTTGATCTTCCTGTATGTCATCTCTCTCGTCTTCAGCATAATCACCATCCTCTCCATAATCTCTAGAAGGTGCGCAAGAGGAGAGTTTGCGTTCTTCTGTGGGGAGAGGATTCTCGCCCATTCTGAATTCTCAGGATCAAGTTCTTTGGAGAGACTCTCTTTAAGGAGTTTGTCAATGTCGGCTACAAAATCAAGTCTCCGAGTGAACTCGGCTCGCTCTTCAGGCGCCTTGATCACATCTTTCCCATACCGATAAGCATCTTTAAGCGCGTCGAAGAGGGCCGCACTGCTGGCTAGGATTGAAAGAGGATCCATCTTGAGCTTTTCACGTGCTCTTCCTGATGCCGAACTCTGTTATTGATGGTGGTGATGAGAACAATGTGCAAGTACTACTGGAGYCGACACGGTAGTCGCGATCCGTGACTCAGTGCATAAACATAGAGCTCGTAAATCAATTGTATTGTTTCATTTCATATGGATTTGCATTTGCAAGACTGCTGTTGTCGCGGCGTCATGAGATTTTTGTGATGCGTTTTAAACTCTCTGTAGTGTAAGCGTTCTGTGGCTGCCACAGGGTTGCAGGGAGTACTGTAGAGAACCTGGAGGCGGGTCACSGTCAGCAATTGGTTGCCCGTACGATGAGGGGTGGCTGCGGTCCGTCCCAGATTGGATTGGCTTGCCCCAAGGAGCTACGCCTCCTCCTGAAAACTACCTCACTCTATACCGGAGATTCCAAGATGCGACAGGTGAAACCGCACAATTCCTGTCTGTTTTTATGCCATCTCTTGGCACCAGTGGCTTTAGAAAGCGTCAATCTGTAAACTCCATCGCCTGAACTCGCGCCGGATACTTATTAGTTAGTTGGCACAGATGAGATGAGCTTTTGTACGACCCGAGCCATACGCCTTCGTCTCTTCTAACRGCCCACTAATCGACCTCATTTTGCTCCAGTGCGGCTTATTTCTTCTTTTTAGATTCTCGAGGTCCTCAAGATAACTCTGAGACGGTGGTAGGGCTGAGAAACGTTCCTTTGATAGCTATTTCTGTCTTTTCAAGTCCCCCGCCATGTTTCAGATCTGCGGCAGCCCGCCTGTCAATCTATTATATCCAGCCCCCAATCCAACCCTGCCGCCACTTGCTGCAGGGGCCAGGAATTCCGGGAAGAAACAAGCTAGCTCTAAGCGGCCCCTGGATAAGCATAATTCACTACTCTTACCGTCTGATCCTATTGCCTTAAGAGGCTGTTCATCGCGAGTGATGTGAATATGCGGCTCTTAAGTCTCTCTTTAATACTGTAAAGTAAGTCAATCTCTATCGTTTGTATGCCTTGACTCTTCGACTTTCTACGATGGCGCCTCTTGCGCTCTTTGTTCATATTTTGCTTTCATTCTTTTTTAACGCGTCATTTGCAGCACCTGCCTCAAATCCAGGATCTCGATCTCCAACGGCCACCAAAAGAGCTGCTCCACCGGTATCGACGATCTGTGGAGACATTCTTCGAGCCGCAAGTGTGTGGTCATAACATGACTCCAAAACCAAGCTAATACTTTGTCAAAGATGTTGTATTCCCTGCAAAGCAAGCCTATGATTGCTTGACCTCCGTTCCTTTCAACCCAGCAGTAGCGTCAAAATTCCTTAAATACTACAACGATACACTTCAGTTCCAATCCACGCTAGCCTATCTGAAAAACCCGCCCCCGACCTATCAACAACCAGCTGTGGACCTTGTCGGCGGCCTTGCGGAGATTCAGCAGGCTATTACTCAGGGAATGTTCGCAAATCAATATGAGTTCGAGGCAACACTTCAGAGTCTAATCTACGCGTCACATGATGCYCATTTGAACCTCATTGCTGGGATCCTAGGGATCTTCACTTTCGGCTCTGTCTATGATATTGTCAGTGTTTCGGCCGACGGGATCCAATTACCCAAGGTCTATCTTGCCGGTCAGATGTGACAAGACTTGAACATCAGTATGATGACTGACAAGTACTTAGATGATTTACTCAGTGGCCAAATCGACGGGACTTGGCAATCGTCCGCAATTTCAAAAATAAATGGCATAAGCGCCATCGACTATTTGACCCAGTTCGCAGCTAAGAATGCTATTGGGTCCCTAGAGCCTCATGCGGATTTTAATCAGTTGATGGCAAGTCCCGCTCAGGATATACAGTCGACACTGGGCACGTGGGCCGGCGGCGCTACCTTTTATCCTGGTGATGAGCTCATCTTCACGCTTGAAAATGGAACTCAAGTCAATTCTCAGTGGTATGCTGTCTATAATTATCCCCAGCCAACTGGAGCTCTGGAGACTGGCGGGGACTTCTACAACTTTTTCGTCCTAGGGGTAAGTGTGATTCCTCCATTTTAATATCGTAGCGTGGCAGAGGCTGTTCTTTGACTTTATTCGGAAGTATTTGAATGTCTTAGAACTTCCAAGAAATTGCAAGAATGCCTTTAGGCTRGTAGCTAATTTCTTAGTTCTATCCTGCCTCCTTCGATCCCAATACCCTGACGGGTACCGATGCGAGTGTTGCCACTGCGACAGTAGAGGCTTCAAGTCCAACTGATACTRTCGTTGCCGAACCGACGACCKCTTCTTGGARCAACCTCGCCTATCCAGAGRTGCCCGACATAGCTCAAGACGACCTTGGTAGCTTTGGTACGGGRTTTGTGTCTGGGTACTTTCTCAAGCAATCATCTGTAGCTGTCTTAAGCCTGCCCAGTTTTCARGAACCTGGATCTGCAATCGGCTCGTTCTCAGCGACTGTAACACGATTTCTGAGCGCTAGCAAGGCAGAAGGGATGCAGAAGGTTGTCATCGACGTGCAGCAGAACTACGGTGGATCCGTGTTTCTTGCAATTGACACTTTCAAACAATTCTTCCCCTCATTTGAGCCCTTTGGTGGTAGTCGAATGCGTGCTCACTCATCGGCGGATGCTATCGGTGACTCGATCACGGGATACTGGTCTTCTTTAGACTCGACGTTTGATGACTTCGACAACTTCTACGATGATGAATGGATGCCTTTGACTCGAATCAATGCCGATACAAGCCAAACATTTCTCTCATGGGACGAGTTCTATGGACCTCAAATTGCAAATGGAGATAGCTTTACTGCAACTGCAAGTCTCTTTGATCTCTCGTCTTAGTCATGGCTAACCAGCGTAAAGCAACGATACAACTTGTCTGATGAAATTTTTAGTACGCTTTCAACGGAGGATTTCGATGAGGATGGATTCAAGCTGTACGGAGAGGAAGACAACCCAGCCAATACAAGTCAGCCTTATGCTGCTGAGGATATCATTATTGTAGGCCACTTTACCCATTACACACCCTATAGTGTAAACTGATACCTGTAGCTTTCCGACTCTCTGTGCTCTTCCGCGTGTGCCCTCTTCGTGGAAATGATGCACCATGAAGCTGGTGTAAGGACCGTCGTCGCGGGAGGTCTTCCCAGATATGGTCCTATGCAGACTCCTAGGTYAGATTAGCACCACAAYATTGAACAGCTATGGCTAATATACAAACAGCATGACCCGAGGAGCTGCYGTATACGGAGTTACAGAYATTCTGGACAACAGAATCGGTATTGCGCAGCAGCTGCTACAGGAGAGTAACGATCCCAGACAAAGCTTCTTGCCAAATAGAACAGAAGCCCTTAATGTGGTGGTCACATATGCCGACGTGAACCTCAGAGATCAAATCCGCAAAGAAAGCGATGTCCCTCTGCAATTTGTCTACGAAGCAGCTGACTGCCGAATATTTTTCACGTCGCAGACCTTCTATAATTATACCGCTCTTTGGACGTACGCTGCAGATGCCATGTTTGGCTCAAAGCCCGAGCTATGTGTTCAGGGTTCAATCGGCTATTCTACTACGAATGCCACAGATAGAAACGCATCTCTACCATCTTCTTCAGCCATCCCTGCAATGCCTACAGCAACGGTCGATCATCATGAACATGCTAGGGGATGATGACTCTGGAGTAGAGCACTCACAGATCAATGATGATGGTCACTCTGTAACAACCTCTCCTGCTGGAGGGACGGCGTGTCCGTGTCACGCTGGTTTGGAATGCATTTCTATCACCAGGTGTGACGCGAATAAGAAGCCTATCATGAGGGACATATGTGTGCCGACCTGCAACCCAAATTCCGGATCGAAAGCCGCCAGCACTTGCCAAAATCGCGGGTTCTGTCAGGTAAAAAAGGGCGTGGCCCCAGGATTTACAAACTCAGGAGTCACGAGCCCAGGTTTGACGACTCCGAATCCTTTATTGCGACCTCAGTCTCAGACCATAAATGCGAATATTGGAGTGTGTGTTCCGCCGGCACAGTCTTGTGCGTCTAACACTGGCAGGGTGCCAAGCAGAAATGCACCACTTGCTCCGGGACGGAAACGGAATATTCATTTAGTGTGAAGCAATGWCAAGATAGTGGAATCCGGGGAGGATTGTGTCACAAATAATTTTTAATAGGTCTCAAGACAAAACTGAACTTCCAAAAAATCAAAGATGAAGCTCTAGCTACGAGCTTGCTAAGCCATACGGACAGCCGGAGGATAAAGCGCAAGCGAAAGTAGGGGAGGTGCCAATCGAGAGCTAGGATTTGAGATCATCGGCTGGATGAAATGGCCTACGATAGGACGTGAAAAGCGGTATTGAATATCGTTGACTTTGATAGTCTCACAGTTCTTGGKACATTCTAAACCTATGTTGCTTCTATCTCTTGTGACGGTCTATACAAATGTCTACTTACAGTATATACCCCTATGATAGATAACGTAGCTTGAAATCGATGGTAGGAYTAGCTTAATTATTATGACTAATAGGTTAGGAGGCTATCGAACTGGACCCCAAGCCTTTGTCCAATCTTCCCGACGAAACTCACGTACACATTCACCACGGTTAGTGAGCAATCACAGCAGGCTGGCGAACCAATAAGGGACCAGACATCTCCATGATCTTCAATTAGATTTACATRAAATTCTTCCGGATGCGAGGCCGTGTCACACCAGTCACGCTTGCGGAACTACTCTTACAGGACGCCACAGCTACGCCTCCTGGTTTCTACCTTCTCGAAGAGGAAGCTTACACGGCATATCAAGAATGTAGGTGTGGAGAAATTGAGGTTCAGGAAGGCACGTCTGCAACGAGAGTTTAGTAACTAGATGRACTTTCTTCCCAATCACAGGAAAATTATCTATGCGGGCTCTTGAAGAATAGACGTTCGGATGGTAYCTCCCGATCTTCTTTCGAAGTGATTCGAATGCTATGTSAATGGTGAGTAACYRGACTGTTAGTATTTGTAACCATATGACTTGCAACTTGTCGTGATTCCGCGCAATCTTGTCCCSGCAGTTCCAGTGTCGCCGGGCATTCTTAAACAAACAGAAGGTAGTYGTCAATGTTGCTCGAGGTCTTCCATTTGGATTGGCGTCATCTCGAAGAAGAACGAGTTTGCCTGATGGGGCATTCTCCAATGTCGTCATGCCTTTTYCGAATGTTCAAAGCATCAGTTCAAATTCCCTCTTTTAGCGTTCTTGCCTTGAAAATTAGCGATTGAAGTTAGGGCCGCTCTACCCCCGTGGGCTGGACGCGTCTCATTCATWTCAAATGAGTTATTGGTGTCAAACATATTTCTGTAGTTAATAATTGCTGTGCTGGGTGACCGGGCTATGAAGATTTTGAATCTGGGGAAAGAGAAGTGCGGGAGGCATAAAATACCAGTTGACTGACCACTAAACGTCTCAAAAATAGATAGCCGCGTCCGAACTACTCATTTGCTGAGTCATAGGCGCGCATTCATCGTCAGCCAAAAAAACTTGGTTCGGTAATATAACAAATCTGCAAAATAAAGAGAAAAAAACACCCCAAAAGGAGGGCCTGATGCAGGGATTGAACCTGCGACCACATACAATCGAGTTGGAGAAAGCCCAAAGCATGTATTCTACCCTRTTGAGTTGTTAGTACGACGTGTCACATTGGTTAACGCTTSTCTTGCTTACACTGAACTAACCAGGCTGATTTGATGTGATTTATRCTTATTATCAAATATAGCCCTTGAAAAACACCCCTTCGATGCGTTACATGTAAAGCACATTTTCATTGCCAAAATTTACACCAACCCGCTTTACTTACAATCTTGCYCCATGAGCTAACAAGGAGATTACAAATCGGAGCCAAACTAGCTTTGACACCTCCATAAACTCTCCTGGATCGGAAAACCCTTCAAAACAGCGTACGGAATCGGAAATATGTTCTGGTAGAATTTGATTTGGTTCAAGAGGTAACTGTCATGTGACCGGATATTTTAAGCTTTCTAGGCTGCGCGGAGACATCATCGGCTGGCGCCAGGAACAAGTCAACATCAACTTGTTTGCGCTTTCTGTTAGGCAACTCTCCCGAAATATGGTACCCAAAGACAACTGAATCCCTTCATAACTCATTGCCTACATCCCGCAAACCTGTATCTTTTCAAGCTCCTAAAACACGACTCCATTCTCCCCCTGCCCCGCGCAGCTCCGCCAGCAATATGGACCACGATGAATTCGCCAATGTGACATGGCAAAACGACCACGCTGCCCAGGATATAGATTCTCGAGCTATCAGCCCCGGAGCTGAAATAGAAGGCGCTGGTCAAAACGGTAGGAGGCATACGGGCGGACCACTGGGAGATGCCTTGGATACAGCTGGCATAGGAGAAGGAACTCTAGAATGTATCGTCTCTTCTCCCATCAAGGAGAACGACGGCACGAAAGATGCTTATGTGTCATACTTAGTCACCACAAATGTCTGTCTCATTCCCCAAAGCCAGGAGCTCTCACTAACTAAGCCAGACTACCTTCCCATCCTTTCAGAAACCCACGACTTCTGTCCGCAGACGCTTCACGGACTTCGTGTTCCTCTACAAGACGCTATCGAAAGAATACCCAGCATCCGCGGTCCCACCGTTGCCAGACAAGCACAAGATGGAGTATGTGCGGGGTGACCGGTTTGGGTCGGACTTCACATCGCGGAGGGCGCACTCGTTACAACGCTTCCTTACGCGGATAGCTCTGCATCCTGTGCTCCGACGCAGCGCACTCCTCATTATCTTCCTTGAGAGCTCAGACTGGAATGCGACGATGAAGACTCGGCCGCAGCGTGGCTCATCCGCTTCAGAACAGGGCGCCACGGGCGTCTTTGACAACTTTACGGATACATTCATAAATGCATTTACGAAGGTGCACAAACCGGACAAACGATTCATTGAGGTTAGGGAGAAGTCGGATAAGCTTGATGAGGATCTTGGACACGTTGAAAAGATTGTGGCTCGGGTGGCTCGCCGGGAAGGGGACCTGGAAACCGATTACAAAGACCTGGCCGAGCAATTCCAAAGGCTCATCACTCTGGAACCAGGAGTAGAGCGRTCTGTACATGCATTCGCGGCAAGCGTGGAGGATACCTCGGCCGGCATGAAGGCGTTGAAGGATCACACGGATCAGGATTACCTTGGGAGTCTGCGCGATATGCAGGCATACAGCACGGCTGTCAAGAATCTTCTGAAAGCCCGAGAGCAGAAGCAGTTGGATTTCGAGCAGCTCACGGAGTATCTTACTAAATCGACATCGGATAGGGATATCTTGGCTTCACCTGGCGGRTCCCTCACTGGCACGGCTGGTTTCATCAGAAGCAAGATCGAGGATGTCAGGGGCGTCGATCACGAGCAATCCCGCCGCGAGCGTCTCCGCAAGCTGGAGCTCAGAATAGAAGACCTCACTGGCGGCGTCGAAGAAGCCAAGAAGACGACGGAAGCGTTCGACGAGGAAGTTGTACGGGAAGTGCAAGACTTTGAAAGGATAAAGCGGATTGAGTTCAAGAGTCAGTTTGGTGGACTRGCAGATGCACATGTAGACTTTTACGAGAAGAATATCGAGATATGGGAGCGGTATGTGAGGGAGATGGAGAACCTCGGAGCGCCGATCGCGTAGGTGCGTAGGCTGGCTTCTTTTGGCTCGGATTGGCAGGTTTAATGCTTACGAGATGAATAATTATGTGGCGGTCGGCGGGCTTTTGGGGAGGGCGTTTAGACAGGTAGAAGCATTCGATTACATRCCCTATTTCTCCACATCTTGMTCGAGACTTGAAGATCACGATGGGCAAGGAGGGTGACTAGCACGTGAACGTCATGGCAAAGCTTTCCGTTGGAGTACAGGACCTGTGATACCTTATGATYCTGTCAAGTCAMAATATCGTTTCTTTCCATTTACTCAGAAGTTCTGAGATATGCCGGTATGTTGATTAAATGACGGCATTTGAGTTGTGCTGCGGGCTTACACATCMGCGAGGYTGATGCAGGTCCAGAACGGTTTGGAATCAGGAGGGGCACATCCTCGAAAAACAAATCGCCAGAACCCTTAGAAATCAGCAACCCACTCCATCGCCCTTGCATTCCCGACGCCATAAAAGCTCGCGCTGCCCTCGATTCCTCTCCTTGACCACCATACACGAATTCTTCAATCGTACGATCTAAAAGCAGTCAAGCTGTTTTCTTCCGCCCTCAAAAGAACACTACGCGCGGGGTCYTCWGGGTTTATTGGGATAGCATCAGCAGCGAGTATACAGCAGAAACCGATTGCGAGGCCGAATACAGGYCTCCTRGATAGGAGAAGGATGCATAGCAARGTCGTGATCATCGGCTCCGGCCCTGCGGCGCATACTGCTGCTGTRTATCTTGCGCGYGCAGAATTGAAGCGTGGGTTCTTTCCCTTCCTCCTTAGTCAAGAATGGGACTGACAGAAGCATAGCTGTACTCTATGAAGGCTTCCTCGCAAACGGCATTGCAGCAGGCGGCCAATTGACCACCACGACAGATGTAGAGAACTACCCCGGCTTCCCAGATGGCATCGGCGGCCAAGCCCTAATGGTACATTTCCTCTCCCTTCTCCCCCTCTGAACTCCATGCTAACTTCTTCAGGACAATATGCGCGCGCAATCCGAACGCTTCGGCACACAAATCATCACCGAAACCATCGCCAAAGTCGACCTCTCCTCGCGCCCCTTCAAATACTGGCCGGAATACGAAGAAGACAAGCCCCCGCACACAGCCGACGCCCTCATCATCGCGACCGGCGCGTCAGCGCGTCGTCTCGGCCTCCCCGGCGAAGACAAGTACTGGCAGAACGGCATCAGCGCGTGCGCAGTCTGCGACGGCGCCGTTCCAATCTTCAGGAACAAGCCCCTCATTGTCATTGGCGGCGGCGACAGTGCTGCTGAAGAAGCTATGTTTTTAACGAAGTACGGGTCGCATGTCACGGTGTTGGTGCGGAAGGATTATCTACGCGCGTCGAAGACGATGGCGAAGAGGTTGTTGGCGAATAAGAAGGTGACTGTGAAGTTTAACCATGTGGGTCAGGAGGTGAAGGGCGATGAGAAGGGGTTGATGAGCCATATGGTTATCAAGGATGTAAGTAGTGGTAAGGAGGAGACGATGGGTGCGAATGGGCTGTTCTATGCGGTGGGGCATGATCCGGCGACGCAGCTTTTTAAGGGCCAGGTGACGACGGATGAGGAGGGGTATATTGTGACGAAGCCTGGCACGAGCTATACGAATGTGGAGGGCGTGTTTGCGGCGGGCGATGTGCAGGATAAGAGGTATAGGCAGGCGATTACTTCTGCTGGTATATCCCCACTCCTTGTCAAATACATTGATACTAACACTTTCGCTAGGCTCTGGTTGCATAGCAGCGCTCGAAGCTGAGAAATTCCTTGCTGAGCACGAGGATGAGCTGGAGAATGATCTAGGCGCGGAGAAGGGCGCGGAAAAAGGCAACAATGCTACGGTTCCTGAGTACAGGCCGAACCCTCTTCTATAGATGGATACCCCTATTTTCCTATGTGTTTTGGTATGGAAATGGACTATAGACTCACCAGAGATATCAAATAGAAGAGACTTTTAACCTTTAAGCCCTCATTCAGGGTTATTGCGTATTATAGGCTGTAATTCCGCGTCGAATTTAGCGCCGTCATTCTTTATCCTCCCTTTGGTTTGAAGTTTAGAGCCGGATCGTCGTCGATGTACCAGTTATTGTGGAGCATTGTGTAGTTTCATCATGCGTAGTCTTGCTTCCCATGTAATGATAAGTCGTCCTTGTACCTACCTATAGACGCGTTGCAAGTCTCGTACTTGTGTAGCTTACTCTTGACGGATGAGCCGAATTCAAGTGGACACAAGCCTTCCATGCCTCGGAATGTGGTGTCCGGACAGCATCTGGACCTTTTGAGGCATGCGTGGTAGGCGTCATGCTTAGAGCGGAAATTTCAGCCCTTCTTTCAAGATACGGCGATGTGGAAAGAACAGTCGTGTCCTCTTCGCGAAGGCTATACTGTTCAAATTCATGCCTAAATACTTACCCCAAGTCAGTCCTTATCCGCTTGCTCCCCCTATCTGCAAATTTGACCTGCGCTTATTCCAAACTTGAAAAGAAAAACGAGGTTTTCGCAGTGCCCATTTCGAAGAAAACAATCCCCACGTACATAGAACATAAATAATGCCCAAACGCCCGCCAGTCCAAAAGCAGGAATCGCAATAGATTACAGACGTCCATTTACGACTCATCAATGGCCATTGTAATCGGCCCTGCAAAAAGTCGTATCCTTTGCYGTCGCCACATCTTTCCAAACCCCCCATCCAAGATACGACCTCCAGGCCTCYAGATACGGGCTAGCGGGGTGCACACCATTCACACCCGGGCAGCCCAAATCGCCTTTAGCACTGTTATATCCCAAGAGCACGTCATTCCAGTCGCAATCTGTGAAGTAGGTCGGACCACCACCCTCACCAACACCTGGCGTCAGGGACCAGGTACACACTTTCATATTAGCAAGACAATCGCTATTGAGAAAAACGTTCGTTTGAGGATCAACGCTGACAGGTGTCCCCGAGCCCTGGTTGCTTTTGCTTGCGGCAGCGCAACGGGCGGAGCTTTGAAATAGGTGCTCGGGGTCTGTGAGGCTCGGGAACCATTGCTGGTAATCTGATGGCCAGTCCGTCCATTTGTTGTAGTAATCGGAGCTCGTGAGCGAGTACGTCGTGTCGTCGACGGGATCGTACCAGAATGTGTCACACAGGCCGTTTGAATCGTAGTTCGTCGTGCAAGGTAATACGTAGCTGAGGTTTGAACCGTTTGTTGCAAGAGCATAGACGGAGGTGTTGAGTTGGCGGGAGATGAATACGCCTTTGGATTGGTAGGCTTGGGAGATCAGGTATGCGTTCAGGCCCCGAAGCGTCTCGTTGGCGAAGGCGTCGAGGGATGGGAGGAAGCCGCTGAACGCACCGTCTTGGGCAGCCGCGGCGAAGGCGTTGACGTCGTTTACCAACCCTGGGAGGATTTTGCTGACGCTGCTTTGCATTTGGCTGACCAGTATGCTTGCATCTGAGGCAAGATCCGATATTTCCAAGGCTTGATCCTCTGCTGTGTCGCCAATGGGCAGTATGAGCTTCGTGATGAAGCCGGACTGCGCTGCGGCATTGAGCAACGCTTTCCCAAGGTAAGCCTGGTAGTGTCAGCGAAAGCCACAGATACTATCAGAACAATAACTTGCCTCGGGTGCCACGACGAATGCTAAGCCTGACGTCAGTGTCTGCATCATAGTGTCTAGTAAAACGTTTTTCTTCTCGACTGGATCAATGGTCTTGACGATCGCGGCAACATTCCCTTGTATGAGGCCTCCTGCATTGCCAAGTGAGTGCCAATAGTCGGATATAAAAGCATCTATCGAAAACGAGTGATTAGCAATGCTCCACAAGGAAGTTTCCGCGGCCAGAGGACGAGGTGGTCTTGCTTGACGTTGAGATCAGAGAAATCGGGTCTCAACTTACTCATGTTATAAAGATTCCACGCGACGTAGGCGTTTCTGACATCGTTCCATTGGCCTTTGAAGTCATCCCAGTTCGGCTTGGTACAAGCAGGAGATTCCCCAAATATGGAACAGTCTGACGGAGCATAGGGTGTCATTTGCACATAGAAGCATTCTGCGAAAGCTGCTGCTCCGCAGACCGGTTGGAAGGCGCCCCACCACCTAAGAAGGTGTTAGCATAAGCTACACTTCTCTGGAAAGCAGCTCTGAAAGATTSTATGATCTTGCGTGTCGTAAAAGTCRATACGTACCATTTCACATAATCTCCCAAAAATAGAGCATCCCAGCAGCGTTGGTCAAGTATATCCGCGCTCGTACAATTCCCACCCACCGCATCCTGAGGCGGTTTCATCCAGAGYCCATTACCACTCGTACCACTCTCAGCTTCCAGCGCACTRGTATCACTGATCTCAGGAACCGCCACCCAATCAGTTGGCAACGCACCCTGGGCCGTGTTGCATACTGTCGTGAGGGTTTTTTTGGAATATCCCAAGATCGTGCTGACCATGGACTCAGACTGGCCATTCGTCCCAGCACACGTGCAGTASTTCTTATCCGACGTGGTGCCTATCGCACATCCCGACGTAGGAGCGGCGACGAGGTTGTCGGCTGATGTCTGCTGGTCCCATGCGCTGGCTTGACCGGCATTGGTTTGGGACAGTGGTACCATGCTCCCCACGCARTTGAATTGCGTGGAAGACTTCTTGTCGGGGCCAACCCATGTTGTGAGGGAGTTCGTGGATGTGCAGCCGTAGAGAACGCCGTTGGCGGCTGTTTGGGTCGCAATGAAAGCTGCACTGGTGACGCTTGCTGCGCTTGAGACATCTCGGGGCTCGTGGGTCTGCCTGGCATCGACTGGGTGTGGTACTTGTAGAGGTTTTGCTGGAGTTGCTGTAGCCAACTGCGAAAATAGCAATAGAGCTATCGCAAAGTGGGAGCAGGGTTTCATAGTCGCTACCATGTCAGTGGAAAATTGGGTAAGAAATAAAGAGACTGAGTAAGAAGAGAGAAGATATTGATAGTTAAGGGAACAATCTCGATAGAGGGAAAGGCTGCCTACTGAACTTTAAACTTGATACTTATATATACAATCCGACTCCATCAGGTCATTCATAAAAAGAAGAAGTCAGATACAAGCTCAGCCTACCTTGGGATCATGCTCATTGATATAAATGCCGTGGTTTTCAATCCTTCAGGAACCTCAAGACTTTGTGAAGTCATTCTACCAACAATTTTCGCGCATTTCACCAATAGCATAAGCATAATTTGCCGACGGTGTTGGTGAGATGACTAAGTGTTGGTAGGATTGTAAGCTTTGCGTTAGTGAGTGACTGGAATGTTGGTAGGATTGCTGTGTTGTTGGATTGACGCCCCAGAGAGACTAACACTTTAGAAAATGTATACTTTTCTTTATACTCGAAGTACAGAGCTATTTTCAACTATCTTATATCCGAATGGCATCGGTTAGCAGAAATTTGAGCTTGGGAAGTCCAAACGCTCTTTAGGAGAGAAATATATGCTCTTGTTAGACAGTACTGCATTACTCTCACCTTCTACGCCCACTGACAATGGCAAACAACAAGGCGAAGCATTTAAAACAGGGCTGATTCCATTGAAGGTGCTTCAATTACGTATATAATTGACTTTCCAATCAGCAAATCTTATAGAAATTCTGTTCATCATCCAATGATCCTTGATGATTAGTCCAATTGAGGGTCGTAGAGCCTTACTTAAACTATAGAAAGAACATCTTCCCAAAACCCAGTAGCAGAAAATGGATTCGAGATCCTATAGGTGTGTGCAAAAGTCATTTGCATTCGAATACCAACATTGTTGCCGCACCAGCCCCAATGTTGATGTATTTCGGGATCGTCCGATGTTGAGGATTCGCACTAATACCGAAATACCGGCATATTCCTCACCTAGTGCCTCTCGGTGTTTCAGAAAGCTTTAAGGCCTCCGTGAAAGCCGATAAAGCCCAGTGTCGGGCGGGGTTCGAGGAAAACAGAAGCCGAAATCCGGAAGTGTATCTGTCCGCGACTCGCCGAATCAGCCTTACGGTATATTCTGGGGGAACGCACCGTAAACGGTTCTAAATCGAGTGATTACCCGAAAGGAAACGTTGAAGAATAAAAGGATGGTACCATAGGAAGCGACCACGTGCACGCGAGACGGTAATTTCCGGATCAACTGAAAGCGGCTGGTAGGAGGGTTCGATTCCCTCGTAGCAGCTCCTGAGTGGCGACGCAAAACTTGCTTAGACGAAACTCCTGGAAAAGATCAACTCTCGACGGCTATTAAAGGAAAGCAAATCTGGAATCCGCGAGTGATACAATGAGTCATTTTCCATTATTTTTCCATTACCTTTGTGATGCACATCAACAAACTCGGGACGAGTGTCAAATTGGGAAGTGTTTCTCGCTCGCCGATGGGTGATTCTCCTTATATTGGGACCACGATCGACGAGTGTACTTATTTGAACGGGACGCATGAAAGGATTGTGCCTTTGCGAGTTCGAGGAGCCTAATTAAAACAGATTTCGATCGCCACCTGTCTGGCTCTCTACCTCTATTCCCATATAGCTTCGGGATGAGAAGCTATCAACGCGGAGTACTGACTGACAGGAACTTACAATAGCAACAGATTTCTGGACCGTAGAAAGCATTTATTCTTCAGGAAACATCTCTGGCCTATCCACCCTTGTTCCTGATGTTATCGTCTCCATCGAAAGCAATAGCAGAACGGGAATGACAAGAGTAGTCAACCCAGTGTATGACCACAATGCTCCGGGGCCGATATCGCTAAATTTCAGCGCCCCTACCCCGCCTCTTAGGTACACGACGAAATACTTCCCCCATTATCTACCTAGCAGCATGCTATGTTTTTTCTCCTAATGCTTTACATTTGGCCGGAAGTCGATTTGAGAAGCTGACTTCTGGGAAGCATATATTTAGGCCTTTCCAAATGGCCGATAGGCGGGCATTTGTGAGTAAGATCGGTTGAACTCCAGGATTGGTGTTATTGTTAGGTCCCTGCTCAGAAAACGGCAGGGCAATTTCGACTGAGGAAAGATCATTTCGTTTCTCTAGAAGGGAAGCCTACCCGTAATGAGTCAAACAATTTGGGGGCTGCTGACTTCAGGGATAGGCCTCAAGCCCAAAGGAATCGAATGCAAAAAGAGCAAGGTCACCTTCGTCCGAAGTCGAACTGGTGGGTCGCATGCTTCTGTGTGGCCTGGTAAATTCCATGACGTTGCCCAGCGTTTGACCTCAGCCTTCCAATCAATTGCATCAAAAATTGGTTCTTGAACTGAAAAATCTTGACACAGAACTGATGGAATAGCAAGGTCTTCGCGAGGTGTGACACGGCACGCGCAAAGTTGCGGCACAGAAAACCCCCTGAAGACACCCATTCAGCGAGCTTAATGCAGGGAAGCCCACCGATAGGCTTTCCAGGCGCTCCACTCCGTGAACACACCTGTAAGCCACGTTGCCTTGTGCTTGAAAAAGGAACCTATCCCTGGTCTCTTCAGCGAAGGCGGTAGCTTTTATGCATGCACAGTTAAAAATATGGCGAACGCGGCTGTAATACCACCTGAATGACCATCAATCCTTCAACARCACTTTCCATTCTCAGAGACACCTTTTGTTCTCCACGAGACCAACGCTTCTGGTGGCGTAGCGCTACCGATCTCTATGGTCTCCTTTCTCGATCGATATAAGATTCTAAATCTCCGTCGTCCCGTCAAATGGTCAAAGCACGGGCGGACTCCTTCTGCTAGGTGGTTTTGGTCTCAGTCCCGTCCCGCTCTCTATACTTCCGTCCTTCCTACAAACGCCAACGATGCCTGGCCCGCCTCCTATGGGTCCCCCGCCTGGAGTTGCGGATAGGGATAGAGGCCCACAGCTTTTGGCTATGTTCTGGATTGAGACAATCCTGGCCTTGGCGATTGTTGCATTGCGATTCCATGTGCGAATAAAGATTCGAGGACTGGGACCTGATGATTGGCTGATGTTATTTACGGTGGTAAGTCTACGAATATAGTGGAGCCAAGAACTGCGACTGATTGATCTTAGATCTTGTTCACTATGATGACCGGATTTGTTACGAAATTGGCAGTGATTGGGGGAGGRAGACATATGTTTTTGTAAGCCTTCACCCTCTGCTCCCGCATTTATTTCYCTGGATTCGTAGTATGGCTCTATGTTATTCCCAAACCAATCATACTAACTCAGATCTCTTGACAAATAGCCTCACACCCGAAGTACAACTCGAAGCAGTCAAGTGGAGTTGGGTGGCACAACCCCCGTGTATATTTCTCTACGCGACGGGGAAAACGGCGGTGGCGTTACTTATACTCAGAATCATGGGACCCAATGCCAGGTGGTAAGCCACGATACTTTCCCGTACATTACTTGCCCTTCCAGCAACTTAAAAGACCAAGACACATCTTTACTCYCGTTTTATTATCGTTTTCCTTCTACTTCACACTGSATTCCCGGTATGAGGGAGCGAAGCTGACTTAGAGGTCTTGACCAGGCGCAAATACATATTGTACTTTTTCAGCGGCACGAGCTTAGCCCTTGGGGCGGTGACAGCCATTGTCACATTCGTTCAATGCAGTCCTCCTCGAGCCTTGTGGAACCCGCAAATGCTCGCCACAGGCGCCGCCTCGTGCTGGGACCCTATGGTGCAAACAAGGCTCAACTACTTTGTATCTGGTACGTCAGTCTCGGTGGAGTCATTTGATCCCATAGCTAATTGTGGAAGCTTGGAATATGCTCTTTGACGTAATACTATCTCTTTTGCCGATTTCAATATTCTGGTATATGACAATACCAAAGAAGAAGAAGATATTCCTCTGCTTCCTGCTGAGTCTTGGTCTTCTGTGAGTACAACCCCCTCGGTCACCCCTTATCTGGTCAAGGACAAACCSCCAACGTTGTGTAGTGATACAGTCTTTACGGGAATCAAACTTAAATACCTCGTCGAATTAACCAAAAGAGATGTTGACTTCACCTGTACGTCTCTCAYCAGTTCTCAGCTCTCTCAAGTTTGCTGACCATGTAACTGAAGGGACATTATACGAAGTTCAAGCCTGGAGTGCTGCTGATGGTTTCATGGTCATTGTATGTGGAAGCATTCCTCCACTACAGCCTCTGTGGGACCGCTTCATCTCCCACAAGCTCGACTCAAACTACGGTCGGACTCCTATCAAAGGATATTGGTTAAGTGACCAGTCAAAGAACTCGAAGAGTGGCACTGGCACTCAACAGTCAGGATTGCGATCTTATAACTCAACTAGTGTCATGGCATCTAGCAATGATGATCCACGAGCCGAGGCTGGATATGGTAATAAAATTCATGCGAAAACGGACATTGATCAATTGTCTGAGCGTGAGCTATTGTAGTATTTTATGGAAGCGATCATGTACTTTTAGCTTTCATTGTAGGATGTCTGGAAGACTGGAWCCTAATTTCCGCGTTTTGAACGGCAATATTTAGGCCGAGTATAATGTCCTAGTATCATTTTCTCTATGGATTGACCAAATGGCCAAGGCATCTTTCTGCCAATCTGGCGAATCGTAGTCCATCTCGGTACTGTAAGCGTTGCAAACTGCGGCCTGAAGTCAACCCGGCTCATGCTTGCAGTGGACAGCAAAAACGGCACCAATTGGAACGTTTCAAATTAATTAGGACATTGGGAATGYATAGTATCAGGTGCAGCTRTCCTTAGAATGAAACAGTTGTACTACTACATTTCTAATAGAATATCCGGGCCGACTTGCCCTAAAAGACACCTGCATTCAATATTCTTACTGCTCCACCCCGAATGAAAGCCATTTGAAACAATAGCGCTCACGAAGTTACCTTGCACCTCGATGAAATCCCTTGTCTGCAGAGAAGGCTGAGGGTAAAGTCGTATCTTGGCTTTTGTTGGGAGTCTTACGCAGCGCCACAACGTCCACCTCTGCATAGGATCTTGATGCGGTCATTTGAACTCTCTTGAGACGAGATCAGAGGGGCGTCTGCAGCTGCAGACTGTGCTAGCCGGCTGACGAGCCATAGCCTGAGTTTTTGTAAGCCGTATTGCGCGCGAGGCGACCAATGCCTCCTAGAGGTGCCAATACGATATCGGTAGCGYCGGCAATGTTATGGGTAAGCCTGGCTTTCTGTGTGCTACAATTGGCTATATCGTAGAGTTGGACGTGTGAGAAGATCTTAGTGTAGTAGTGTGAACTATTGCCGGTTTACCTCTTCGCTCCTAAGCGTTGCCCCGCCACCAACCTGCCTACCTGACCTGATAGATCGCTTTGTCATAAAAATTACATCGTYAAAGAGAATGTACACACTTCTTAAGTGGACAAAAATGCGATTATATCTTTGGCAGAAATACGAGATTTATTCTGTATTTATACCTTTTTACATGAGCGAATGCCGAGAATGTGTGGCTTGCAAGCCGCACCCGGGAAGTTTAAGCTTTTCTTTTACACTTTGCATGTCAAACAGTAGAAAAATTACTCGCATCAAACAATACGGTACTGCATGTCATCGAAGTCACATCTAAGAATCGGAGATTTGTTCAAGATGTAGAGGCGTCTTCAACACGGGACGGCTCAATGAAACTCGTTTCTTTCAAGTTTTGCAGCCTCAGAAATCTTYCGTGAAAATTCACGACTCGATACAGAAGTGATAGAACATTACAAAACAAGAGTCTCAAAGCTTGAAAATGTGTGYAGCGGACTTTAATAATACCCTGCAACTCCGTCTGATTTCAAACCAACATTAGCACACCGCTTGGTCGTGAAAGTCTTTGCCGCGCCGGGTCATTCCCACCTGCAGACTAAGCTTTTTCGAGAAATCTTTGTTACTAGGGTAGTTGATCAGCCTTGCAAATAACGGGATGCAGGCAATTAAAATCCCTGCATCTCAATGTAACGGTCCCAGCGAAGCTGATTCATTATTAAACGAAGACCCCAGYACGACACCGCCGTAAAYTACCAGAAAGAGAAAGTGTCTTTCGGGGGTCTAGGGAGATCTGATCATGCATGCAAAGCGTCGGTCTTCGGACGTAACGGCCACTTGTTTCGTGCTTTAAACAGTTGCAGGGATTTTTTCTGGAGAAGGAACCCCATCGCCAGTTACAGAACTTTGTGCAGGTGGGCATCTAATAATCGCCCACCGGTATTTCGATAGAGAAGCGCCAAAGTCTGTATGGAGTACTTTTGTGGCTCGCTATCAAATTCTATCGTGGGTTCAGAATAGCTTCTTATTGGCCCTTCCAGCGATATCATAGAGGGGAAATCGGTCTCTGGCAAGCCTACTGTGAAGTTCGCAGGCGGAATTTCCCAATCTTCAGCCGTGATTTTATTCCAACGAAGCTGTTTCTTTGATAATTGACTTGCACCATGCCTTTTAATTATCGTTCGGTCCATGGGGACGACGTCGAAATAGAGAAGGGCCCAGAGAGGTCGCCTRCTTCTACTAGCAGGATAGCATTATCCTCTAGTTCTCATATCGTGGGGCTTGCCATAATCACTTTGATCGCGACTGCTGTTGCGGGATTCTTTGCAGGGAGACTTTATTCTCTTACGCATGAGATCACAGAGATTCCGAGAGCTAAAGGAGACTGGCCAGCGCCGATCGTTGAGCGTAAGACCTAAAATGAACATCCTTCGTTAGACATACACACTGATGAATGCAAATAGTCGATAGTATAGCTTTGACTATTGTGTCCAACAGAACTTACTTGGAAAATTCTCCTGAAACAGATGAACTTTGGGATGCGCTGTACCCCGATGACCACCATGGAGTCTTTCGATGGCCGGACGAAGGACCTAGACGCGCCGGTTTTGCCGGTTTCCATCAACTTCACTGTGTTGTAAGTATCGTCTGCCATTTCAGTCTTACATCCATATTTACGATTGCTTGGATAGGATACCCTTCGTCATGCATTTTTCCAGGAGCAGGAAGTGAAAGAGGCTCTGATGAAAGGAGAAGATACTTCAAAAATATCTCAAGAGATTGAGATGGTTCATGTGTTACACTGCATAGAGGTATTGAGGCATCAAGTAGGTTTCTTATTATTAATGGTTGCGTAGTATTCACTATTGACGGTATTGATGGTGACTAGGTCCTTTGTCACGCAGACAATACTCTACAAGTGGAAGCTTCATACCTTCAGGGAATTCCAGCATTTGGAACTACATCAGAGTGTAAGGACTGGTGGCAGATGGTAGACTGGGTCAATGAACGAAACAGGCTCGTTCCACCTTAAGATCCTTTACGTGTCTAGAAAGATATGAGAATTCAAGAGACCCAGAATTGGACTCTTCGAGGTCACAAGGTGTTGGAAYAAATTGCCAAACTTGGTGTCGTGTCTGGCAACAGGTTTTCGCTACCATTCTTTAACTTAATATACCCCTATGTAGATCTGACTATCAATTCGTGTCACGATGCTCTGGAAATGAATGCTGATTTTTCCGAGATATCGGTCCTACTAGCCTTTCGAAACACAAATATATAGTATATGAAAAAAATAAAGGCGTATCTCGCGATCACAGAACTTATCACTCCTAGAGAAGCAGGAAAAGAGTTTAGGGTCACCTCCGACGCGCGTCAAGTGATGAGGTGTAGTAGTGGGGCGGGGAAGAGGGGTTCGTGCAGAAATAAGCTTGCCTTGCATATCCTACCGATAGGCTATAGCGATGTATGCCAAGCTCAAGAGCTGAAAAGAGTCAAGTGAAATCTAAGTCTGCAAGGCTGAAAGTGTGAGAATAGTAAAGCGCTAGCCCTCAGCCATATGCAACGGGGTGCCACGTACCTCGTGATTATACCAGAATGTGATTGACAGTTTGAGACTTGACGAGATCACTCCTCTGGAATTGGATCACTTCTCACCTAGAATGATGTCTAAGCATAGTCGGATCAAAGAACTTGCTGAGAAAATTTTATCCCAGACTACTGCCTTAGAGGAGAATCTCTCTGTCCAGGGCCTCTCATCACCGACTTTCGATACTCCTATGGTCAACGATCTCCCGCCTCAATGTCATGCAGCACAAAGATCTCTTCTTGAAGCCACAGATGAGCTCACAATTCTGGTTCAAGGGCCCCTGCAAAGTCTGATGCATCTAGCTAGCTACTCGGTAAGTACTTATTCTTCATATTCATTGTAAGACTATGGGACTCGGAAGTAGTAGATGATTGATCAATTGTTCAGCACAATGCACGGAGCTCRCTACATGCTATTRTGCGATTCAAGATTGCACAGGCTGTACCTCTGAGTAAAACTGCAACATTCAACGACATCGCTCATTCCTGTGGCCTTGATGGCGGAGACGTTAGGCGTATCCTCCGGCATGCAATGACTTATCATATCTTCCGAGAATCTGCCCCGGGTGTGATCGAACACACTGCTTCTTCCCGTCTTCTTTCTGAAAACTCAATGCTACGGGCGTTCATAGGATGCTCCTTGGATGAGATTATGCCTGCAGCATGCTACATGGTTGATGCAATGCAAAGATGGCCAGGATCTCAGGAGCCAAATGAAGCCGGGTGGAATATCGCACACAATGAATCTAAGCCTTTGTTCATGACTCTTGGAGTAGATCAGAATCGGGCAGAATTATTTGCAAAATCTATGAGCTGGTTCAATGCAAGACCAGGATTGTCATTCAGTTATCTGGTTGAGGAAGAAAGTATGAGATGGGACAGCGTAAAGAAGATAGTGGACATTGGTGGGAGTCATGGARCACTCTGCTACGAGTTATCCAAGAGATACCCTCGACTTCAATGTGTCGTTCAGGACCTCCCTCAAGTGATCGACAGCGTTCGACCGACGAGTGACTCTGCCGGAGACGTCACATTCATGGCTCACGACTTCTTCGAGRAGCAGCCRGTCCAAGATGCTGATATTTATCTACTGCGCTGGATTCTCCACGAYTGGAGTGATTCATATTCAGTGAGGATTTTGAGAGCCCTGCTTCCGGCCCTGTCAGCTGGTTCACGACTCGTCATCAATGAGATGTGTTTACCAGAACCAGGAATGACATCGCTTTATGAACAACGATTCTTAAGGTATGATTATGCTCATGACTTTTGTGGTTCATGCGATCTCTTTATTGGCCGAACAGGCCCGCTAATAACCTGCGAACTCTAGAAGTCAAGACYTAGTCATGAAGCAAATTCAGAATGCCAAAGAAAGGGATCGAGAAGACTGGGAGAAGCTACTTAAGCTTGCGGATCCGCGATTGAGAATCTCGAACGTGAAACAGCCGCCAGGATCGGAGCTGGCGATTATAACTGTCTTACTTGAAGAGGCTTGATTCGGATCCACTTCCCCCTAAGTCTCTAAGCGAGGCGAATCACGTGATAATATAGATACAAATCTAATATTCTTTTCCGGGTTTCGAATGACAAGATGGAGACGTCACGGGGCTTAGACATCTTCAATATTTTATAGTGRCTCGGACTCGAATTCAGTACCCTTTTTCCTGCTGGGAACAGGCCAGTTGGCTACCTCTTGCCGAGCCTGACTCTCCCTCCCAGAACCTCTCCTATTGTGTCCATTCCCTACCAGCATCGACCTCTCAGTTCTACTTTGGCACAGCGACTATAATTGAGTCGTTGAATTGGGTAGCATATTGGTAGATTTCGAGGATCTTCAGGCCAGCTTCATCTAGTAAACCAGACCATTGATCTTTGGTGCGCTCCCTAGAGCCTAGCGAGGACATCATGATAAGATCTTGTTGCGYTGCATGCCAGTGGACCTTCTCATTCGGTAGGACCATGTCGTCAATCAAGATGCGAGAGTCTGGTCCCATAGCGGGGATGATGTTCTTGAGGATTTCGACCGCTTTAGAATCTGGCCAATCGTGAAGTATATTCCTCAAATAGTAGAACTTGGCATCTGGGAMACTTGTGAGACCGCTCTATGATGCTCGAATGTAAGTTCAACATACCTTGTGTGATTTGTGGAGTGAAAAAATTATAAACGATGGCCTCCACACCATCGATTGGGGGAACATGTTCCAGTGTCTGAGGTATTTCCTGGAGCTGTAGTTTTCCAGTGAGCTCCGGGAATGTCTCTTTGACTTCGATTATTTGGTGACCAAAGCCGCCCCCAATATCAACGAAAGCAACAGCTCCCTGGAAATCTCCATAGAGCTCCTTGAAGGGGAAGACGGAAAGCCAAGAGAGAGCTCCGTGACGCTGGATCTTCATGAACCTCTGAAAGTACTCGAACAGCTTTGGTTGATGAGGAAACCAAATGAATCCAGGTAGATCTGTTTTGAAAGCAGGTTGCAGAGCTGTATCAGCGTTGTCGGTGATATCTGCATACTTCTTCTTAAGAAGGACGTCTGGAAGAACCGCAAGAGGCGGTCCCACAGTATCGAAGCTAGTTTGACGCGAGTCAGACCAGCTTGTCTTGTCTTGGCAACTTAGAATGGACTCACAAATGATATATTCCGCCTTGGTAATTCTTATCCGCCAGCATCGGGGTCAAATTACTAGAGGTGAAATGATCCTTGCCCGTTTCTTTGACCATTCCCTGCGAGGCGAGATATCTCAGAACACGACCTTATAAATTAGTATCTTGCATGTACTGGGGGATCAGGTCAGACAGTTTCGTACCCAGAAGCACCGGTGAACCTCCATTTTTCTTGGTAATTGTGTCAACATCAAGGGGCTCTTTGCTCTCGCTGAGAGCTTCGAAAATACCGGAATCGATGCCAACACGCGCCATAGTGATTTCAAGTTGCTAAGGGAAATGATCAATCCAGGTCCCGGTGTCTCYGTTAGAAGTACTCACTAGGCCATAAAAGCGCCAAAGTGCATCATAGGGAGTCTCAATCTCATGATGCAAGGTTTTCAAGGYGTCCAACAGCTCCTTGCGGCCAGCCTCGTCAGCCGTTTGAGCTAAAGCTCTGACTTGATCGACAATGGCCTCCATCTTCACAAGCAAACCAATTCTTGGAAATTAGATACTGGAGCGAGTTCCTGGGCCTGGCAGAAAAATTGTTGTRAATCTTCCGCCAGGTACTCTTCAAGGAGGCTGTGCTCTGGGGAAATAGGTAGGCAACAGCGCAGGAGCTCCCGTTGGTACTAATCTAAATGCGGATGATTGGTTGGTCGGAGCTTCGGATGCTCGCAGCTAAATCCCGCAATATTGTTGGTCAACAGTCTCAGCTCGTGAATTTGGCAAGGCTGAGTGGATTGGTTCTTGTCCAAAGTGTTTCATCCATCCACAATAAGCATGCACCGAGCCAATTGCTACAGGAACGCCCCTAATACGAGGAGCACAGCTCGCTTAACTTTGTCCGTTTGGAACTTTGCAGCTTGAATGCATTGCATTCGCCCCCTGTCACCTGCCATAAAAGTGACCCTCCAATCAATACTGCAAGCCCTTCACTGACTTTACTGGGTGGGGTCCTGCCCTGACCCCGCTCCCCTTTTTTCAGCTAAGCAGCTGAATAAAAAACTACTTTTTCGTGCAGTGCTGTCTGCGAGATTTCGAACCTATTATTTTGAAATCTTCGAACTCAACTATTAACGGATAAAATTCTTAATGACTATGTACATAAATTTAGTCGTTGAATTTCAATTGTACTCTTCCGCAGTGGACTGAGCCATCTTCATCGGGGGCGAAACCCGGTCAATCCTGACCCACGAACTCATGCATGCATTACGCTCTTTGTGCCGCGCTGCAGCGTAGGATTCAGCTGCAGCAGACCCTGAATATTTCCAATGACTGCGGCTCAAACGTATACGTCGAGAGCAATTTTGCGGATGAGTGTTCCGAAAATCTTACTAGTCTCGATGATCAGCAAAGGAGGTTACAGTGACCGAGCCCATCTGCCTCATTGAAACGAAAGAATTAGTCTGATACGGTTCGCTCCCAACTTTCTGATGCAYTGGTGTGAAGATGAGCTCCGCGGTCACAGACATCATTGGCCCCTCGTCAACCCCAGCCTTTGCGGGAAACTGATGACAACCTCGAGGTTTGGACACGGCTATCAGACTGCTCAATGTTAAGGCCTTGAAAGGCCTAGCTTCTTGCAGCGGACTGCAGCTAATTGAATACATTGCATCTCAACCCCGGCAATCCCGGTCCAAACAGCACTGGGAGGTAGTAGCAGTGCACATCGGCAAATGCAGTGATGTAAGATATCGGCCTCAGAGCACGAATCATGGGTTTTGAATGGCGTAGATCTCTCCATCATTTGATTACTTCAGATTGTACCATTTACTTGGCGCTGATGAGAAGTCTCACCGAGCGCACAATCTCCCCCTACTTGCTTTAATTCTAAAGAACCAAGATCCTGACAACCGATGCATTGCAGCCCAATGCCTTGTTGGGTATCTCCATATTTCTTGGGCTTCTATCAAGCCCAATTGATTTTTTCTCTTTCTTATTCTTAGTCACATCGTCGCTTTATGTCGTAAGTTTCCAAGATTCGGTCAAGACACCAGAAGAGTCCCAGCAAAATCATAAGATCAATTCGCCAGAGACTGGGCAATACTATTCATCGTRGCGTTATCAAATCAAAACACTACCACATCTGTATGCGAAACGAATGTGCTCCTCCCCGGATAGAAAGCTCAGGTGCTATAACTCATTCTGTCCTCGCAATTCTTCGCCATAAGCCTTGTGACAGGCCAGCTACACCATCTGCCCAAGAGTCAGGTTTTGCTCAACTGTGAGGCTACGGAATACACACTGCTTTAAAATTCTTCGGCGTATAGTTTCTCGTCTGCGTAGACTATGTCGTCATCCGCATCTCTCTTGAACTCCTCAGCATAGAGCTTCTCGTCGGCGTAGACAACATCATCATCAGCATCTCTCTTGAACTCTTCGGCATATAATTTCTCATCCGCATAGACAACTGCGTCGTCGGCATCTGCTGAAATTCAACATTGAAATCCTTTTAGTTCAATTTGATCAAACATACCAACATATCTCTTTGCTGGCAAAGCTACCGCGAGGGCGGCAAATCCCAGAACAGCGAGAGTCAAAAAACGCATTTTCCTTCTCCACTTAACGATTGTTAAACTATTTGGTGAATTTCAAAAGAATTTCATSAAAAACTTCCTAGAATTGCTGATTCGGCCCGTCCGAGGGAGTTATACTGTGATATATATTTCCTTGCGTGCGAGTGCAGGGGTGAACATCTCTTGGCCATCAATCATGATCCAACTTCCCCAGYGTGAGCACGAAAAACCTAAAAGCAGCATTGAGCTTGACTAGCTACAATTCAGGCTTCGTCCACCTCCAGTGACGTGCACTTGGACCTCCCTTAACTAGAAAGTGACAGGTTATCCTCACTTCTACTGGAAATACCCTTCCCCGCTATCTACCGGATTCATTACAGCCTTGCAGTAGTGTATGCAATTGTGCCTCTGCGTTGTTCCCACCAGACGTAATCACGGACGAAATCACGGACGAACGTTTCCTATTCAGCCACATCAGGAGATACAAGAKCTATGATTCCAAAGTCTCCTGGAAGCGAAGACTGAGCCCCGCCTCGATAGCTCGCTAAGCCCTTGGGTGCTTCGAGGTAGACACCGCCCCCAGATTCCAGAGCCCCTCAGCGGTCTAGAAGATTCTCTGCCTCCAATGTTTTCGAAAGAAAAAGCRACTTCACCACCAACGGTGGATGACTTGGACGAGAATGAATCTTTTTTACYTCCAAAATACAACCCGTCAGATGAGCGTTTGGACCTCAAGAGACTGGGCGTCATCAAAAGTCACTTCCAGAGTATAAACTGGGCYATCCATGGGCTTCTTATCCTTTTCTACACTGCCGTCAGTATCACAACCATCTTGGCTTTCCACGGACCCGATTCTGAAACAGCACATAATGGTAAGTGACAGTTACCCAGGTTCGAGCTGACTCATTGAAACCCATCCCTAACAGCTCTTCCCAACTTGACCGTTAAATACCAGCACATCAAATTTCCTTACATGAGAGATACGCCGTATATAGGTCGCCCTGACGCTTCTATCGACGATGCTTGGAGCAGGCTCTTCCATAATATGAGTCTCCGCGTGAGTGACGCGGAGCTTGAGCGCCGGTCACGTACATCAATCCCATTGCCTGATGGCGGTAATTTAGCTTGGCTTGGAGTCTTCCATGAACTTCACTGTATTGTAAGGGAAAACCGATATTGCCTTTTTAAGCAGCTAGGTAACACGAGTYCAGAAAATGCTCCGCAAAGCCAACTATCGCGAGCATTATTATCCAGATGTGAAGGGTCAGGAGCTTCGCGACTTACAAGTCCATGTCGACCACTGTATTGAACTGCTAAGAGCGGACAGGTAAGTAAACTATTCTCTAATTCAGGAACACTGGGGGTTTTCCTCCCTTCCAGGACGTATAATTATCATTTCTGACGGCTCCAGTATGTGTCGCCCTGATCTACAAACTTTGTCAAYRTTCCAATGGCGAGAAGGCCTAACCAAGCCTTTTCTGAGTCCGGAGAARCCTTTGAGAAGATGTGTAGATTGGGATGTTTTGATGGAAAGTCTCGAAGACAGGGTTGTGGGGGATGATGAATTGGACAGATTGGAGAACCCACTTCGTTTAGTACCACCTAATATCTAGATATAAAATGAATTTTCTTATAAAATAATGCTCAGTACCTCCGTAGTGAGTCGATTTCATAATCTATTGTGCAAAATTCCTGAAGTCAAAGCTGTGCGAAGAAGGTCYATCATTTCAAATATGAGRACATAGAAGATCTCAGATTGATCCCATATGCACAGAAAGAGAACTTGCTTCACCGCACTACACGAGTAGTCTAACTRCGATGGGACTTCTGCGTCTCCAAAGTCCAGTCTATCAATTGATTCCAGTCTTTGCACTGATGCTTCACACCGAAGCCGTGAACCCCTCCTGCGTCTTCATCTTTCTCTTCTATAGTCGTATCAGGATTACACATCAAATTCTGTCTGATTAAATCAATGCAATGGCGAATATGCGGAGGTGACATCATCGGCGGTAATTCGCTTTCATTCAGCTTTGTTTCGCTAACAGCAGCATCATGCATCTTCCAGTACCCTTCACGGATCCCATTCTACTTCAAGTTAATTAATGGAGAAGCAAGTTGATGGGGATGGGCATACCAAGCAGTGCAGGGTATGATATACTGAAAAAGTYGATCGTTTCGGTGCTATGACAGGGTGCGAAAAATATTGTTCGAGCGGAATAAGCTCTCTCCAGGCCTTTGCAGCGCCTTTCGTCCCTTCTCCAAATGTCCGATTATATTTGAAGGTATAATCCACAGTACTGACTGCCAAAATAATGTGATTAGCCATTACACTCGGAAAGCCAGCTCCATTTGAGAACTTACGAGGAATGTTAGGCTTGGGGTCTTTCACGACCGTGGTATATCGACCTGCAGAGAAGGCCATCATCACAGCGAGAAGAAAACACAGGAGAATGATCACGTTTTTCGATAGAGTCGAGCATCTCCAACGGGAGTAAAGAGGTGGGGTGGGCGAGACAGAGGCATTCTCAATGACGCTTAGTTTGAGGAAGATAAAGCAGCTGAAATGGGAGGACTTCGAGGAAGATGGCAACTCTTATCACGAAGGCCACTGCATGTGTGACAGGCGAGAGCGGGGTATTGTGCTGCATACAGAACCGTACTGGATGTCAGCACGTGGACGCTGGATTTCCAGGCTGCAATCGCTAAAGTCCAGCGTCGTACATAGCACGCTCCATTGTCTTACCAAACTTGCTCGTCATTACATTAACCAGTCTCTCACCCTACTATTGTCAAACAACCTTACGATAAGCGCCACCTTTATTGTACAAAACACTCGGTTTCTGCTTGGAGTAAGACTACTTTAAGTTCTTTTCCGTAAAGTGGACCTGCGTTGCCTACGTTTCGAGTCCCAGCTATCCTTGCCCTAAGGTCCATGACGTGACGGAATGGCTGATCAAATAAGGTTTCTTTCCCGACTAAAATGAGAGAAAAGCTTGAACTTAAATTCGATAGTTTCTCAGAAAGTAAAGTGTCTTACCGCGTGTGAGATATTTTCATCGGAGAGTAATCTCCGCCAACTCTACCTCAGTGGTACCCCTCCAAGGAATTCCACCGTCATGCCTCACTCCTCCCTCTGCTTTCCATTCCGGATCTAGGCACGCCGCACCTCTTCAATTCCTCCTCATTTGCTCCATCTGGCCTAACGAAGTCCTCATCGTCAAGCTAGCTGGCTGGGCCAGAGAGAATTGGCGCTGGACCCTCTCTTGCCTTGGTTCCTGTACTCGCGGTTTCGATACTATTTTCCATTACAGTGTTGACAGCTTGCTCCTCAAATGAAAATCGGAAGGCGGTATCTTTGGACTCTGCATGGTCGCACCTTACTGCACCTTGTGAGGGACTAAGAAGCTAAGGAGTCAAAAATGCTACGTCTCGTGCTGCTTCATCTGTAATTAAGGTGAGTTTTAAGATCCGGAAGCAACGAGTAGATGCGTGTGAGTTCTTCAATATTCATCTAAGGAGTAATTCGAATTTAATCTCTGACTGATTGGCCCCTCCAATTTCTCACAGTATGTCTTTGCTTGTTTCAACTCTTTTGTGTTTGGCCGAACAGTTTGTATTTGTCTATGTGATTTGGGAATTCTAACATTTACAGTCGCTAACTATTCTTCATGAAGTCATGAAGGCAATTAGGTCTTGGACAATGACGAGATTTATTTATTAGGCCTCAAGTTGAGCATAGAACCCTCAACCAGCTGCCCCCAATTCCCAAATTACCTATTACATGTTCATTGGATGCCAGAACGCTTCAACATGAATTTTACGGGCCATTAGCTTACTCCCTGGGTCCAGAAAGCATACCGAAGCAAGCTGTGAGAGTGAGCAGCTTGAACCAGAGCCTCTTGCATTACAGGTGTGGGTACTGGAATGACTCAAAACTGATTAGCATCAACAAGCAACGACTTGCACGTAAAATTTACTCCGAATCTTCCCTCACTCTGTTATTCACAAACTCTTCCTCATGACCAGCTTCAACCTTGGGCAACCTATCGTTCGCTTTTCCCGCCTCCTCTTTCCCCTCCGGAGAAAATGCCACAACGATGGGTTTCGGCCAGCCATCTTTAACAGTCGCTTGAGGGCCTGCACTTTTGATATCGGCGACATAATTATCGGCCAGCGCAAGGGTTTTCAGCTCTTAGGCATTCTTAACATCGCTGCCCATTTCTAAGAGCTTTGTGATTCCGAATTTGAGACCTTGATTTAGCGAAGGAACTTGGCCCCTGGTGTGTTCGTAGGCATCGATCAGACCCYGGATCAGCGCGTGGCCAGCATCATCTATGACTGGGCTGGCTTGGAAACTTGGTGGAGGGGCGCCGGTCCCCATGGTATGGATGATATCATGTTCGATGTAGRCGAATCCGGACTCTGTGAGGACTGAATGGCCATCAAAAGATGCGGATATTGTCGATCAATGTTGAAGTCGTCATGACATTGCGATTACAGAGATTCCAGATTCAAAGAGGAAGAAATCCTCTACTTATCCTGAGGCCACACTCAAAGTCTACTGCTCACTCCATTCGGAGCGCATCTCTTCAGAGGTGTTCRGGCTCCGAGCGTAGATTCCGAACATCAATACTACGTCACTAAAGRCTAGCAGAGAACCGACCTCAGCAGTCTTTGTTTTCAAGGGCTTGTTCTTTATGTCAATAAGTTTGTGAAAATCAGTTATTCATTACCCGCTGAGTGCCTATCGCTGCCCCTTTTCCTCGCTTAATATTGTCTGGGAAGCGCAACACCAACCTAGCTTGGCTAAGATTTCATAAGCTGAATCTATTTTCTAGAATAAACGATAGACCACGTATTTTTAATCCATATGTGGGCAAATCTGTTTTTGAGTTTACAAAATGCCCGCCTCTATTCGAGGCTATCCCTCGAGCGCCCCTTTCCTCGCTTATTCCCCASTACCCACTCTGTTACCCCTGAGAYCCTTCGCTAAGYTGTAACCTCTACCCAGATTTATACATTTGAAATCTTCTATAAMTTGCTCTTGATGAATGAAGRCCTTATTCCGATGCTTATCTTAGTAGAAGATATGCTCCCGGATTGGGAGGTGAAGTAAGAGGTCGCACCARTACTGCGTACACCTTATTTCCAAYATCCATAACTCTTGCATGTCCTTGATTCCATATGGCACGCAACTGCTGTCAAAAAAGCAATAAACAATGCCCTACTGYGTTTGGGGCMTTGACTTGACTTCTACAAGACTATATTGCAGTGGGTTTGAGGCACTGCTTCGCTAAGGTGTAAGCACAGAAATGCCGCGAGCTCTTACCTCCGTCTTGCATGCCCGGCTCACCGACGGGCAGGTGTCTAGAGCTCTCCYTTTTCCTGTTTCTCTAATCTCATTTTCCGTGCTTAGAACTAAGAGCTATTTTTTTGAAAACTGGTGTCTCTTATTATTTCTATTTTTTCCTATATTCTCACAAGATTCCCATGTGTGCATTGAAAACCTTGTTTCTACATGTGGAGCATGTGAATATTTACCGGCTAATTCTGATTAGTTCCAGATCGAAAATCTCTTCAGCTTGACACTTCCAATAGATCAGAGTCCTGTATATAGAGCCACATTTCCTTCTCTTCTACGCCCTCGGCCGCCTCGCAGTAAACAACAGCACCACCCCCTCAATCCGCCACTCCACATCCTCAAAGTTCCTCCTCAGYGCATCCACGATCTCCGTCTGTCCATCTCCCCGATTATCCATGATCCCAGCCCAATTGAGATACCACAAGATACACCTCCCAAACAAACTATGCTTCACCTCGGTCGCTAGAACCGTGGCTCCGTACAGCACCCCATCAGCCGTTAGGCAATGCTTGAGATTGCCGAAGATCTTGACTTTGTAGGAGGTCGGGCCGGGTAGGCAGTGTATTAGATAGAACATGGAGATTGCATCAAACTTTCCAGTCCTTTCATTAAAATTTTCGGGCAGGGGGGTGAAGATGTCGTGCTTAACGAGATTGATGTCRGTCCGGCCGATGTTCCTTGCTGCTGTCTTGAGGGCGGTTTCRTTGATATCCATGAGTGTTATTTGTGTCGAGGGRGGTGGCTGAGAGTTGGCTAGGTAGTACCCCGAGCCTACGCCGATGTCGAGATGGTTCTTTCCGAGGTATTTCTTGAAGAAGGGAAGTATGACGCTTYTGGTGGGACAGCGCCATGCGTAGGTAGTCATRATTGATAAGACCAACCAGTCATAGATTGGGAGGACCCAATTGTAGRCTGCCCCGCCTGGTGCTGTATCTGGGACGGGAGCAGWAGACATTTGCCCTCAAATGATGGTTAAATGTATCTTGGATGTTGATGTAATGACAYTCTCTTGATGTGTCTTCTGTGAAATATGTAMGTCAGGATAGTRCAATCAAAGAGCCTACAGCATAGAGACCTCATACGGAGGTATTTTAATTACATATCGCACAGTTCATGGCCGACCTCCSACCCTYCAAGTGCTCGGACTTWAAAAATACCCGCCCGAGTTGGATGCTTCAYCCAATTGCGGGGCACATCGACCYATCATCCTGTCGGAKGTGCACCCAAAACCCCCATATCATGCACATCTCCCTGGCGTTTATTTCCGTATTCAGCCTCGAGCGTCTTAAARGTTTCGGCAGTTCTGACACTAACTCCCGAGCCTCTTTTGTTCCCCCTRTATCTCTGAAAAATTCTGGAAGCTGATATCCTGACTTGCGGACAGAGCTGCCCAATCAAGAACGAGACTCCCCATTGTTCTCAAGAGGGGCACCCTRGTCGGTGTTCAGCCCAACTATGGGTGGACYGGATACATCAATATGGAGCGTTGTCGGCAAGGTACTTGTGACAAGCTTTATTTTAGATAGCGCACTGCCGACGCTATTCATGAGTRGCTAACTTGAAGAATGGATTRCCATTGATTCACTRCTCCTCGATCGATTGACGCTAAATATAGACTTTGAAGTGTTCATGAATGCATGAGACAATCAGATTCGTATYTGCTGGTGGGTTTTGTTATCAGTCGCTTCTTTGAAGCGCAWCTCCCACATAGATGAATTCACTGGCGGAGWATCAGGATCCTGTGGAACAGGGTGTTTAAATTGAACGAGAGAATCCTATGTAACAAGGCTTCATARATCTAAAGTAACCGAGCCCGCAAAAGATCTCTTGAAGGGTGGCCGCTTRCGCACTTGGAGCAGGCTTCTAAGTCTAGAATTGTTCAGCTAAGCAAAATCCCTAGGTTTGGRAACAAATCCCTTACGCAGAAAGCAGTCCCAGAACTCGGGACAGTGACGCACTGATTACCGTTCGCCGTGCATGTCAATCCTACAGAACACTACGCAAAATCACCACCATCAGTACTATTCTCGCTCTTCAAAAGAGGCCAAAAAATCTTTAGCACTTACACACTCAATGRTTCCACYGGCAGTGCAGCCTCCGACGGCACCACATGGACCAGCGTTTACCAATTGGCAAGTGCCCTGGGCGTTTTGACGGTTCTGGAGCTCTGGAGATCCGGGTAGAGCCAGGGCTGATGAAAGTAGGGYAACGAGAGTGATGAAGGAACGCATTTTGGATATTGGATTGGTTGGGCGAAGAAATTGGTGTTTTGATTGGAAGTTAATTGAGGATGAGATGAGATGATGAGCAGTGAAAATRAGGTGATTCATTCCCTTATATACCTATTTTTTTTTGAACTGTTGAGATTCTCGTTGAGATAATCCTTAAGCACTAGAWGAATTGTCCGGCTATTGTTGATTCTGAATCAATATACCTGCGTACCCGAAGGACGGCCGACTCGCAGATCTCTCTTGTTACAGACAGAAAATTGAGGAGTTGATGCTGCTGGCGGCCGATAGAACACGTAAAAGAGCCTGCTAAAGAGGCTCTGAGAGGCTCGGTGGACAGCTGATGTGAGCTGAGTGAGCCGCCTTTGATCACTGATCAATGCCTGAGCTCAATCCGAAGGTTCCGATGCCAACTTTGGAAGACTGGAGAGACAGAATCTGAAGAAAAAGCAACCTAAGGCCTATGYCTCGGGATTACCGTGCGTTGCCGGCTGTGGAGGGACTCTTGATGTCGCGGGCCGGAGTGAAAGAGCCACCGGGTAGTCGAACACATGCATCGTTGCACTATCYTGTTATCATAGCTCCATTGTMCTCCTACACCGACGCAACGCCAAGCTTTAATTTCTTGATGACTGAGTTCACTTCAAAGGTCGGCACAGATAAGCTGTTATGCGTCCAAAGGCATAATTGGGATCGCTGGAMCCCACGGTATAAGCGTCATTCTCTTCGCTGCAATTGCATATCCTTCCATAACCTAGATTTAAATTAATTTTTTGCTAATCACGGAATGAAAGCCAACTTACAAGCTCAAAATGCGTCGTGCTTTTAAAAGCCCCCTTCGCTTCATCATCAACCTCATAGTACAGCTCTCTCAACCAGCGGTGCARATTCGGATAGTCGTTCCGTATCCTCTTCAAATTGCACATGAATATCGTGTAATACGCCATGTCGAAACGGACAGAAGTGGTGAAGAGCCTGATATCGGTTTCGGTGATGTGATCTCCGAACAAGTATCTGCTCTTTCCCAACCTCTCTTCCAGCTCATCATACCTGTTAAATAAAGCCGTCATAGCCGCATTGTAATCTTCTTGAGATGCAGCCATACCACATTTGTAAGTACCCCAGTTGATGTCGCCTTCAATAGCGTTGCCTAGCTCCTCGATCTCATTGATAAGGTACTTAGGTCTTAGCCCTCCACCAGACTTATTTTTTTCCTTAMACTCCGGCGCAAGAAGATCATCAAAGGCAGTAGATAGGRTTCTCATAATTTCCGCGCTGCTGTTGTTGACAATAGTCTTTCTCTTGCGGTCCCAGAGTACAGGGACTGAGAACCCGCYTTTGAASGTAGGATCAGCTGCGTGATATAGCTCCCTGAAGTTCTTGAAGCCTTCGAGAGGATCAACGGTATCAGAACCGCTGGTGCCATCGTAGGTCCAGCCGTTCTCGCCGTCTTTATGGATGGAGACAATACTGAGAGCGATGATGAGTTGAAGACGCTTCAAGTGATAGACTATATTTGTCCTGTGGGCAAAGGGACAGCCTAGATGGRGATAGAGAGCCTGTGATATAGCTCAGAAAATGGTGGGTTAGCAATGAATGAGGCAACTTACATAGCGATTGGGCTCTGCGGGAAACTCGGATGTGGGGTATGRACCAATGACAGAGTCGAACCTAGGCCGCGGAGGGGTGAAGGTGCTGGATAGCTTAGGAGCAGCTGATGTCGTCGATACTGTAGACATTTTTGATTTCCTTAAGCATAGATTTCAAATTGAAGATGGTGATGGAAAGAGGTATCGAAGATGTTGGTGTCTTGCGTGCAACAACATTGTGGCTTGCCTAGTGTACTAGTCTGGTACAGTGCCACTGCCATACTGAGTACATGCTGGAAAAGATTTGTAGGAGAAACTTTTGCTRTTGCATGATGAAGAAACTCTTGAAATCAAATGTCCCATAAAACAAGAGATGTTAAAATAAATAAAAATAAAAAGGAATCARTTCAAAGATTGCAGCATTAGATGGTGTATGAATTTCAGAAGAGGCGTCATCGGCACGCCCAAAGACCCTGCATTGCGCCAAGCCACMCCACTAAAACGTCCCTATGCCGTAAAACAAAGCATCACCCACGTCTCATCCAACATGCGAATCCCCTCCTCCAACACCCGCAAAACCGAGTGATGGAATGCCTTCCTTCTTCACCTTCCAACAAGGCCGAGATCCCAGCGGCGCGACGACCGACAGCTCGCCACTACTAGGACGCTTTCGGGCCGTGCCGGACGCGCAACGACGGAACCACAGGAATAGTCTGAGTCTGCTGGACAGTTTCAGAGGGTATGGAGGGGTGTTCGGGAACGGAACTACGGATGATGATATTGATGACGAGGACGGGGAAGCGGAGGGGCTGATAGGAAGGTGTAGGAGGAGTCTGAGGGATCTTTGGCTGGATCCYAAGCAAGCTGCGGTGGGGAGGGTCGTTGATAAGTGGTGGTCGAGATGGGTGGTGTTGGTAGTGCTGCCTGCYGCTTTGGTGAGCTTTCGCAAAGCCATGGATTTGCAAAGGGCTTTACTGACGATTTWAAAGGCYATTGCTTGGTGTGCTTTACCGATCCCTCAATATGACCTGCCAGACGACGACGAWATGGAAGGCCTTCCCTCGAGGTTATTGGGGCATAAAGTACCGGGTCACGGAGAAGCTCGAGTTGAGATCAACTTCTGGTTCTTCCTATTCGTATATTATGGCTTCTATAATGTCACWGCGTTGATGTGGATAACGAAGGTCTTCAATATATACAGCTTGAACTGGTCAGTGTCCCCCGTCGTTGCTTGGTACATCTACTGACTTCAGCAGGTGGCCGCAGAGCCTAGGCTTYCCATTTACRGTCTCAGTCATCGCGATAATCTCTATCGCAKCTCCAATACCGATCTACTACTTCCCCCAATCGAGATATTTCACGAAGCACAATACGGCGTGGATATGTTGGACATTCTTCACGATGGCTATGCCTCTGATTATAGCCTTYGCGATCCTCTTGAACCATGAGCGACATCTCGGGCTTCGAAAGTCACTTTCAGAAACCCAGCGAATATTTACATCTTCCTGGTGGACGGGGGACACAGACACAATAGCACCCAGGGAACGGCAGAGAAGRCCACCAGTTCAGCAAGCCAYCTTCGACCCTGATGCGCCTCTCGAAGTTGCGCTTGCGTCTGACAACGGTGGGCGTGAGCGCCAATTGGCGTTAAGGAAACGTTGGCTTCCTGCAAGCTTCGTGAGGTTTATCTGGTTCTGCCTGGCCCTCTTCATCGCTATGATGGCTTATGTGCTTGGAGAGGCATATGCGGAGACCTATCTGCGAACCCTACCACATTCCACCTTCTCAACGATTGTTTATGTATATAGCTGGGTGGCCACCRTCCAYATTCTTGATGCCATCGTAGGATTCATCCTAGGCGGTAACGAAGGCCAGCGGGTCGGAAGTTATCCGCTGGGCTGGATTTTCAAGCTGTACGCAAATCTCYACCTTAYCCTCCAGATAGGACTRACACACATCCAGGTACTTCGCCCTTACTTACCAAACCTACGTCCGCGCCCTGTATGCTCGCCTTCGRTCTCCCAAACAATTCATTTACCTGCAAATCCTCTCGTCCTCTTTCCTCATCAGCCTCGGCCCCCTCACCATGAACAAATACTTCCACTAYATTCTCACGGTGCTCTCCATAAACGGCCARTCCCTCACCGCCTACCGCAAGTTCTGCGCACGCAACATCTTCATACGCGGCCTCGCCGAAAACGTCTCCATGCTCACCTTCCTCGGCTCCATCCTCGTCTTACACTACGGAAGCAACAAAGACGTATACCCCTACTTCGCATTCGACCGCGAGAACTCGCCGCCGCCGCCAGAAAGTCCCGGAGGTGGGATTCCGATTGGAGGAGGCGAGGAGTATGATTTTGGACTGACATTCTATGCGTCGATGATAACATGGGCGTGTGAGATCGTAGCGGGCTGGATCGTGAGGAGGATTCTGTGGTATGGGTGGCATGCGGATGTGACGGGCGAGGCGAAGGCGGATCTGAGGCAGTGGCCGGAGTTGCTGCCGACCAGTGTCGTGGTCATGGTGCATGTTCATGGTGCATGTGTTGCAGAACATGCTGTTTTCGATTGTACGGTTGCGGTTCCATTGATACCCTTTCGAGCGTTGGTCTTTTGATTTTTTATACCCACCGTCCGCTAGATTTCTATTCTTTTTCCGCATTTTGATTGATGTGATAGCGGTTTCTTTAGATAGATAGTTGTCCATATTGTCCACCTAATGCTAATAGTGTCTCGATCCTTTTTACGAGCCGCCGGATCGCAGACGTTTGTAAACGCGTGACGGAGATGTCGCTCATTAGCCGCGATCCACAAGCTGCACCAACAGTCTTCACCCCATTACGCAGCAGCAGCTCTAGACCTCTGAACATACCCTGGTATGTGCTCTTTGACACTCTGTATTTTATTTCCACTGGAAGATGCATTCGCATTCGCTTCTTGAAGAGTGGATTGGGCATACGGCCGTGGCTGGGGCCTGGTGTTGTCCCGAGCGTTCGTGGCGCTC
>QYSG01011591.1:0-33253 GCA_003988875.1 Lachnum nothofagi
AAACTAATTAATATATTTAAAAAATTAATAATCCAAAGTTTAATAATATAATAAAATTTTTTATATTTTTATATTTATTAATTTTTATTAATATATTATAAAATTATTATTTTAATATATATTTTTTAAAACGATTAGGTGGTAATTACGATTGGCCGGTAAACCCTTTTAGTTTCTAGTAATAATTAAAAGTAAATTAAGCTTTAATTTATTGTTTAGTATTAACTGCTAAAATAAAATTTTTAATATATATTTTAAAAAAGGACTTTAATTTTTTTAAGTTTTTTAGATTTATAAATATTCTAAAAAAATAATTTTATATAAATTAATATATATATTATATTTTAAATAATTTTATTATTTTAAAATAATAATATTTTATATTAAGTTTATTATATTATAATATTTTTTAATTTTACTATATAAATTTATTTGTTTATTATTTAAAATTTATATTTAAATCTTATTAATTTAATTATATTATTAAAATTTATAAAAATCTTAAATATTTAAAAAAAAAAAAATCGCAATATTACTAAATCTAATATTAAACTTAAAGCCGTGGCTTTTTTTGTTTTTTTAGTTTAGAAGTTTTCCCTAATATTATAATTTGATTTTTACTTAAATAAAATAAATAAATAATTTAATTAAATTACTATATTAAATTATTAGAAACTAGAGCGCTATATTTTATTAAAGGCCATTTTTTATGTTTTTTCGGTTAAATCTAAAAAATACTAAAATTAAAGTTTTTTTTTATTAAAGGCTATATTTTTATATATAAAAATTATATTTTAATTTATTATTTAAATTAAATTTATAATATTTTTTTTATTTAATTATATTAAATTAATTAAAAAATTTTATAATTAAAACAATATTTAAAAATATTAAAATTAAAATATAAAAAACTATAAAAAAAAGCATTCGCTTATTTTTCTAATTAAGTAATATTTTTTTATATTTTTTTTTTATAAATTACTTTAAAGTTTAATTTGAAAACTTTTAATTTTTTGATATTTACTATAAATATATTATATATTATATTATTTGCTTTATTTTTATTAGTTATATTTATAATTGCTTTTATGTATTTATTTTTTTTTTTTTTTTAAATATTTACTAATAATATTACTATAGCTATAATAAATAAAAGTATATTAATTAAGTTTTATTATTATAGATTCTATTGGTAATTATATTATTTTTTTTAATAAATTATATTTATTTTTTATAATATTTATTAATTTAAATTAGATTTTTTTCACTGTGATTATTATGCTTAAAATTATGCTTATAATAAAAAATTCATTATTAAAAACATTTAAGTTTATAAATTTATTTTTTATTTAATATTTAAAATATTAATTTAATTTTATAAATTAAATAATTTACTAAAGCAATTTTTTATATTAGTATTAAAATTAGTAGTTATAGTATTATAGCTATTTGCTTTTAAATCATTGGGAATATTTTAAAATCATAAGATATAATATATTATATTTTAAGTTATAGAATATTAAGGCTTAAAATAACCTTTTTTATTGTAAATTATAAATCTATTAATAAAAAAAGCTAATTTTCAAATTTAAATAATATTATTAAATATATTTATAATTATTAAAATTAATAAAATTATTTTTATTATTATTATTAGTTTCTTTTGTATTTTTGGCAATATTGCTTTTTTTTTTTTTTTTTTTTTTTTTTTTTAATTTAAATATTAAATCTAAAAAACAAAAATAGGATATATATAAACTTACTTTTTGCTTTATATATCTTTTTTATAATTAGGGCAATATAACAAATTTATAATATTTGCAAAGTTTAATATAAAGCTTTTTAGCTATTCCTAATTATTTTAAAAATATATCTAAGAATAATAGCTATTAGCTTTATTTATTATAAATTTAAAACTAAAAATAAAACAAAAACTAAAGTATTATATTTTAGGATAAATATATAGCCTATAAAACCTAAGATTAATAAATAAAAAAATAATATAAATAAATTAAAATATAATAAAAGTTCTAATAATAATAATAAAATAAATTTTATATTTAAAGATTTTATATTTTTTAATTATTATATTAAGAAATAAGGGCTAAATATAATATATATTAATTTTATATATAATAATATAAATAAAATATTTAATATAATAGAAATCTTTATTTTGCTTTTATTTATATTATTATATAAACTATTCTTTGCTAAGGCAATATATATATTTAAAGAAGCTTTGCAAAGTTATTATATTATTAGTTTATATATTATTATTTTTAAAGGTAGGTCTATGGTTTACCATTAAATTTAAAATATTTTAGCCCTAGGTCTAAATATATATAAAATCTTTTATATTTATTATAAATTTTTTTTCAAATAAATTTATATAGATATTTTAGGTATTATATATTTTTATTATTTATTAGTTTTTATTTTTTTATAATGTAGATTCCCTTTTATTCATAATATACTAGATTTTTATTCTTTATTTATTTTTTTAAAACTTTGCATAAAATATAAGTTTTATGTAGAAATAAGTTTAAACTATAAAATCCATTATTTTTAACTAAATAATATTATAAAAAAATATAAAAAAATATTTTTCTTTTTTTTTAATAATTTAATCTATTTATAAAATCTTTGATACTTAGTATTTATTTCTTTATTAGCTAGTTTTATATATACGGCAATAATTTTATTAATAGTTACTATAATTAAAATAAGGATTTTTAGAGAAATGAAAATCCATTAAATAAAATTGGTAAAATATATATTAGAATTTAAAAACTCTATTTATAAGTTTTTAATAAAAAGTTTATTTAAAGAAATTAAAATAATAATTAACTAAGCATTTAAAATCATTAATATATAAAAGCCGCCGTCGCATTTATATACAAATGAATATATAAACTTTTAAGCAAATATTAGAAAAAGGCCTTTAAAATAGCTTATAAGCCGTTTTTGGCTATATATTTTCCAGTAAATATTAATAATTATAGTAATTATAAATTATTATTAATATTTGTTTTAATTATTTAAATTTAAATTAACTTTTATTTAGTAGATTTATAGTATATATTATTTGAAATTATATTAATATATTTTTAAATATAAATACTATAAATTAAAAACTTATTATTTTTATATAAATAAATTTTAAATATATAAAAAGCTTTTAAATTATAATTATAATAACTAATTAAAAAAAAAAATTTAAAAAAAATTATTTATAATATTAAAATCAAAAAAAAAATATATAATAGCAATAAATATTTAGCTATATTATTATATTATATAAAAAAGCTGAAAAAAACAATAAATATTTATTTTTAATAATTTAAAATATTTAAATTAAAAATTATAATTATATTAAATTAATATATTTTTTTTTTATAAATCTTTATAAAATATTTATTCGAGATTTTTAAAATAATTTTATTATAGTTTTTAATATAAATAAAAATTGGCCTTTGGTTTAAATAATATTAACTTTAAAACTACCATAATATAATTTTTGAAATATATTAATAATAACTAAATATATTAGTTTATATAAACCCGAAAAAACCTTTCGCTATATAATTATATATATTAAAATATAGTAAAAACGTTAATTTAATAATTTTATTATATTAAGCCATTTAAAGCAAACTAAACTTAGAAATAATTTTCCGGTAAATATAGTATATTATAATTAAAATAAACTATTTTTAATAGTTATTTAAATTATAAAAATTATATCGCTAGAAATCGCTTTTAAATACTTTATAATTAACTGCTATTTTAGCTATATTATAGTTCTATTATATTTATTTAAAAAAATTAAATAAGTTTAAATATTTTTAATATTTTTATTTTTATTAATATAATTTAATAATATAATAAAATATTAGTTAAAAAATATTTTTTATTATAATAAATTTATTATAACTAATAAAAAAAATATAATTTAATTATTATTATTATATATTATTAATTATAACCAATTATTTTATTAGGTTATTATTCCAGTAAATATTATTTTCTAAAATATTTTATTAATTAAAATTTCCATTAAAATAACTTTTTTTATTAAATAATTTAATAAAATAAAAAAATCTATTATTAATATATTTAATAATATTAATAATATTTTGCTTTTTTTGTATTTTTTACAAAAAAAAATCAAATTTAAATTTAATAATAAATTTAATATAATAAAAGTTTTTTTTAATAAAAAAATTCCAAAAAATATATTTATTTTATTTGTTTTTGAATTTTAATATAATAATATTATAGAATATATAATAAAAAAAATATTTGTTATTATAAAAAAAATATTTATTAATTTATATATAAATATATTATTGGTTTTTAAGTATTTCTATTAATTATTTAATTTAATTATTTTAATAATTTAATTAATTTTGAATTTTTATATATTTTATATAATTTATTATATATTATATATTTTAATATTTTTGGGGAATTTTAATATAATTTAAAATATTATATAAGGAATTGCTTAAAATAAAAAAAAATAACATATATAAAAAAATAATATTCATTAATACTTTGTTGTAGGGGATTTATAAGAAAATTGTTATATAAAAGTTTCCAAAAAATATAAAATAAATAATAATAATTTATATTTTAATATTTTTTTAATATATATAATATTAATATTATTTTATTTTTATTTTATTTTTTAATTTTTTAATTGCTATTTCTTTTAATTAGCCCAAATTACATAAGCAAATATTTGCTAAGAATTCGGATTTCTTTTAATAAAATTTATATATTTTAGTTTATATATAAAATATAAAATTAATAAAATAACTTTTATTATTTAAGTAATTATAATTTAGGAAAAATATCCTAAATATATTAATTAAAGTTTAGTTTTATGCCTAAATAATTTAAAAAAGAAATTATATTTTTTATTATATATTATAATTATAAGTAATTTTAAATTATATAATTTAATAAATTAAAAATTATTAATAATATAATATATATTTTTAATTAGTTATATTACCTAAAGAAATTTAATTATATTTAATAAAAAACCAATAGTAATTCTATATTTTACGGATTTTATTTATTTATATATATATATTATAATATAGTTTTTGCAAATAAAGCTTTTTCGGAAATAAAGCATTTAAAAATATTCAAATAGCTAATAGTTTTATATATAAATTTAATAATATATATTTAAATATAAAACAAAAAATAAATTTTAATAAAATAATTGTTTTTAATAATATTTTTAAATAATAATTATATTTTAAATATATTTATAAAGTCTAAAAATAAACTTAATAGTTTTAGGCTTATAATCCTAGAATTTTAGCTTAATTATATAATTTATAATAAATTAAAATATATTACTTTTAATAAAAAAATCTTTAGTAAAACTTTATAGCTTATTAGCAATATATTAATAAATTGGTTTTTATATAATATAAAAATTTGGAGTATATAACGGCATAAATAAAACCAGCCGGCTTATATAATAAAAAAACAATGCGTATTAATAAAAATAATATATAATAAAATTAAAAATTAAAAATTTTTATTATTTATATAATTTTAAATTATATTATTAATAGCCAAAAACCTTGGATTTGGATAATTTAATAATATTATATATTACAAAATATATATTAAATAATTTAATAGAAAAACTATATATAAAATATATAATTTTATTAAATAAACGATGTTAATGTAGTTTTTCGGCGCACGGCTCCGGCGATTGTAACTGAAAAACCCCGCTATTAACTTGTTGCTTTTCAAGTTTACCTGTTACTATATTTTTTTACAATGTTTTTTTTATTTAAATAAACTAAATTATTTAAATTGGCCTAATATTCTTTGTAGGTCAATATTATGAAAATAAAGACCTTAAATAAATTACAAAATTAAATATTTTTATTCTTAAATAAAAAAGTAAAAATTATAATAAAAAATATAATGCAGCCGCAAAGGCAGCAATATAGAATAGTTTTACTAAAAATAAGGCAATGTTTGCTAACCGAAAAATTATAATATTATAATAATAATAAATAATACTTATATTTAATATATTAGTCATTAAAAAAAAATATATTGTTATTATATTGCCCTAAGAGGATCTACTATAATTAATATAACTTATAACAAATAAGATTATTAAAAAAATGCAAAAAATCAATGTCCTAATAGCAAAAACATTAAATAAAAAAAAATCTATAAGGATATTAATAAAAAATATAATAATATAGCAAATAGCTTATTTAACCTTTTGTTTAATAAATCAAATATAATTTATTTTTTGGTAAAATATTCTATTTATATTATATTTATATAAAATATAAACTGCAGATTATTATTTTTAAAAATAAAATATTAAAAATTCCTAATAAAAAAATTATAATTATAATTCTTTTAATTATCCAAAAAAATCCCATTATTAAATATAAAAGTCCTATATCTATACTACTTAATTTAATAATTAAATTAATAATATATTTAATTAAAAAAGCTATAATTAAATCGAACAATAAAAAAATATTAGTATTTGTATTTCTATTATAATATATAAAAACTTTAGCCTAAATATATTATTAATTAAATTATGACTTTAATTTTACCCATATAAACTTAGCTAATTTGGATTATATATATTTAAGAATTTAGCTATTAATTTGTATTATTTGTATGCCTATATAATACTATTCTAAAGCTTTAGGTTACGATCTTTGATTAAATATAATATTTAAAATAATATAAAGTTTAAAATATAAAAAAATTTATTTAATTTTAATAATTGCTTAATATATCCTATAATATTATTTATGTTTATTATTATAAATTATATAAAAATAATAATATATTTTAGAATATAAATATATATTATTTGCGCAAATTGTTTATATAGTAAATTACTGCGGATTCTATAGTTTTGAAAATTTAAAAGGTTTGCAGCTTTTTATTAAAATAGTTTTATAACTTTATTACTAAAAATATAATTAGGAAAAATTTATAAAAAAATAATAAACAAATTACATTTTTATATTAATATTTTTAATTTATTTATAATTAATATATAAAGTAAAACTATAAAAATAATTAGTTTATAAATATTTTATATTAATTTTAATATATATTAAAAAATTAAGATATTCTTTGAAAATATATAAAAAAATCTAGTGTTTTTTTATATATAAATAAAAGTTTTTTTATAATATTTTTAGTTTTTATAATATATATTTAATAAATTAGGTTTTTTGGTTTTTTTTAAATAAAAATAATTTATTAATATAAAAACTTTTAAAAAAAACATATATTAATATATTATTTAAAACTTTATTAAATATTTTTTTAGTAATTAATATTAGGGCCTTTAAAATTTATAAAAAAAAAATTTGTATTTTTTTTAGTTTTCCTATAATTTAATAATATATTTTTAGAAATTTTAGGTTTTTTTTAGTTTTTAATATTAAGATTATATTATTATAAATATTGTGCAAGGCCAAAAGAAAAGGTAATCCCTTAATAGAATCTGGTATATAGGCAGTATTATTTAAAGCTTAATTAAGGGGTTAGATATTAGATGTAATTTCGTTTGTATTATTAAAGAAATAAAGTTATTTATAGCTTATATAAAACCAAGGTAATTACATACTTTGGTTATATATAAATTAATTTATTTTATTATATTTATTTTTTTTTTAAACTAAATATTTGTTTTTAAATGTAATTTTATCCAAAAACTTAGAATTGCTTTAAAATAGCTCTAAATCTATTATCTTTGTAAAATTAATGTTGTTTGCTTTTGATATTAATGGCATTTATATATAAATATTAGTTTTTATAAAAACTATTTCCAGTTATTTTGTAATTTTTTTATTTTTAATTTTAATAATATTATTATTTTCTTATAATATTTTTAAAAATTCTTTTTTTTGTTTATGTAAAGCTTCCTACTTTTTTTCTTATTTTCAAATTATCAAAAACAATTTCTATAATATTTAGATTGGCCTTAATATCATTATTGTTTATTTATTTTATATTTTTCTTACTAACAACAAAATTCATTATTTTACAATTTCTATTAATTTCTTTATTTTATTTCCAAATTTTCTTTAGTATTTTAATTTATTATAAATTTTATTTTTATTGAAAAAAAATTATATTCCAAGTTTTTGTTATTATTACCATCGATAAATCAAAATTGCTTTTGGAGATTATTATTTATTAAATAAATTTATTATTCTTTTTTTTAAGCTTTTTTTCTTTAATTTTGCTACTATTTTCTTGGAGTTATTAATATTACTTATAGTTTTAATAAAAGATTTAAAGCTTTTTTATAAGTAAAATCTATTTTAATAAATGTTTTAATATTACTATTAATAGATTGATTTAACTTTAAAAATAGAATTTGAAACTTAATAAAAGTAATAAGTTATATTCGCCACTTAATCTACCTAAATATATACAATATTATTATATTATTTTTTTAGTAAATTTCCTATATAATTCATAGATTATTTCTATTTTAAAAGTTATTTATAGTTTTTTTACTTTTAAATTTATACATTATTTTATAAACTTAATTACATCGGCTTTAATATATTAGCCGCTTTAATTAAAAATTTAAGCTTAAAAATTTAAATATACTATAAATTATTATTTGCTATTAATTATATATTTATTTAAATTTATATTATTAATAGCTTTTATAAAGAATTATAGCTTTTTATTATATAATATTAGCTTTTCGATAGTTATTTTTTTATTTTTCGAACTTTAAAATATAGCATATAAAATTAAAAAATTAAATATATTATTAATGGCGGTTTTTAGGCATAATAATTATAAATTAATAGAAATTTATATAATAATAATCATAAAAATATAAAGATATTATTAGCGCTTTGGTTTTAAAGGATTATAAATAAGCTTTGCCTTTTGCAGCCAACTAAAACTAAATTTCTATTTTTTAGCTTAAAAGCAGATCTTCACTAATTTTTTTTTTTCCAGGGATTTTTTTTTACTTCGGCATTAGCGGCAATATCTATAAATACCAACTTCCAAAAACACCAATTTTTACGGCATTTTTCTACCAAATAAACTACGGCTTTTTAACAAAATTTTATAAATAATATATTTTAGTTTTTTTTTTTCTTTTTTTTCTTTTAATTCAAATAAATATTTAAATATAAATCCGCTAATTTTACCGTCGACTTAAAGAAATAAAAAATTTAATACATTACAGTACCGTATAAAATTCATATTTTTTTTTTTTTTTTTTTTTTTTTTTAATAATACGAATATTTTTATTATATAATTATATGAAACATATTATTTTTAAGTAAATACTTTCTTTTGTCTAGTATTAGTATCCTATCTTTATTATATATATATTATTAAAAGCTAATATGCATTGCAAAACCAATATTTTTTAATATTAAATTTGCTAATTTATTAAAAATATTTTCAATTATTTATATTAACTTTATATAATTTCTATAATAACATTAGCGATTTTTCGATAATTTGGCGATTTTTCAATTTTTAATATCTTTATCAATTTTCGGCAATAGTTAATAAGGTTTTATAATTATATAACAAAACTAAAAATAAGCAAATGCTATTATAGGAAAATTTAAATAAACCTAAATTTATTATTTATACCAAATATTTTAAACCAAATTAAATTACTTATTTGGGAACATAGCTTTTTTTTAATTGTTAGTTTTCTAATTAAATCAATACCGCCATTAATAATATAAAAGGCTTAAAAATAGAAAAAATAATATATTTTTCTTTTATTTTTGCCAGCCAATATATTTGCCTCTAAGAATATTTTGTTTTTTGTTATTAATTAAAATATTTACTTCGGCATATTATATTATTATAATATTTTATAAATTTTATTATAATTAAATAAAAATAATATAAATTAATTGTTATATTAAATTTTAAGTTTTATTCCAAGTGCTTTTTTATTTTTATTTGAATTTTACTATTTAAACAATAAAATATAAAATAAAAAATTTACCAAAATTTAATAAGTTTTAATTTAAATATATAAGTATTAGTTTATAAACATTAGAATTTTATTATTTTTTCTATAAATTAAAATTTGCTTTAATAAAAATTTCATTATTTTTTATAAGTATTAAAAAAATCAAGAAATAAAAACTTTTTGGTTTTTTGGATTTTAAATTTTTGCAATATTTATATTTGATATTTATTAGTAGTAATTTATTATTTCTATTTATAGCTATTACTTTTAAATTATATTTATATTAGTTTAGTTATTTAGAAATATTATAAACTTTTAATTCTTAGAAATTAAGAATTTTTCTAATTTTTAATTGCATATAAATGCATTTAGTTATTAATAACTTTAAGCATTAAATAAATAACAATACTTTTTTTAATATAAACTATATACTATAATTTTCCATATTTTACATTAAGCTTTTAAAACACAAAATTTTTCCTAAAACATCTATATTTTTTTTTTTAAATATTAATTATTACTTATACCTTTAGCTTAAAAATAAAAACTTTTATTACTATATTATATTAATGCAATTGGTAATTAAATTATTTTTGTTTTTTAATTTTTAATTTTTCTAAGCTATTATTTTATTATTTTTATTTATTATTAACTATAATATTTCTATTATTATTATTATTGTTAAACAAATAAAAATAATTATTACATTAAACAAATAATTTAAAAAAATTCCTAAAATATATTTCTACTAGTTTTACTTTATTTAATCTAAGTTTTTTTAATTTATAATAATTTTTCTTTATATTTATTTTCTAGATTTTATATAACCCAAATTATTTAAAATCTAAAAACCTTTTTTGTAATATATTAATTTCTTTAAAAAAATCGTATTTTAATATAATATTATTAATTTTAAAAAATCTTTAGCATATATTATACTATACATCAAAAGCTTTTTTTTTTTTTTGTTTTTTTTGAATTTTGCAAAATCAAATTTTATATTTATTTTTATTTTATTATTAAATTTGTTTTATTTGAAATTTAATTAATTTAGCTTAATCTATTATTTTCTTAACAAAAATTAATTTTTATATTAGCTATTTTATTTCAACTAATAATATTATTTTTTAATTATATATTATATAAAAAAAAATATATCCTATAAATTTATAAATTAAAATTCAGTCTGCAAAAAGCACTATATTAAAATTATTAAGCTATAGCTTTTCTATTTTTAATAAAACATTTTTAATTAATCGATAACTATATTTAATTATTTTAATTATATATTTATTATAAAATAAAATTTGCATTTTTCCAATATTTTTTTTATTTAATAGCCAAATTACCTTACCTTTAAACTCCTTTTCTTCGTTAAGTAACATTTGCCAGAAAATTTTATATTAATAAATAATATTTTCCCAAATGAAATTCTTTAGGTTTTCTACAATAGCTTTTTCTAATATTTTTGCTTTTATTTATTTATTAAAATTATTTTTGGCAATGGCCAAGTATTTTTTTTTTTGATAAATAATAAAATAAATAATATTAAGATTTTATTTTTTTATTAGCCTATTAAATTAAAATAAAGCTAATGTTTTTTTTTAATAGTTAATTGCTTTTCTTTGATATTCTAGGCAATTATATATAAAATTCTTTATTTTTTTATAGTATTTTTTTTAGTAGTATTAGTAATTAATTCTATAAAAAATGCTTTTTTTTTCTTTATATTCTATTAAATTATATATATCCTTTATGATTTTTTGTTTTATTTGGTTTTGATTAACTATAAATTTAATTAAAATTTCTTTTTTAAATAATTTCTATAATTTCCAAATAAAAACCTTATAATAAGATACTTTTTTTTTAAATAACAAAAATTTTTTAATAATTATTTTTTTTGGTTTTTTTAACATAATTTGAAATTTAGCAATTTGGCAATATTAAGTTTTGTATTTTAACTTTAGTATAAAATAATTTTTCTTATTTTTATTATTAGAATTTTCTTTTGAAATAAAATCGTTTTTTTTTTATTTATTTAGTTAACGGCTTTGTTTTATTATTTTTTTTAAAATTTTTTATTGGTTTTTTTTTATTTGTTTTTTTWTTATAATTTTATAAAAATTCGAAAATTCTAAAAATATTTTTTTTTTTTTGTTAATTTCTATTAATATAATTTCTAATATTTTTAATTTTACTAAAATTATTTTATTAATATTTTTTAATTTTTTTTTATTTTTTTATTTAAAAAGTAACTTTAAAAAAATATTTATTATTATATATTTTTTTCTTTTAATATAATAGACTTTAAAATTAAATAATTTTAGTTATACTAATTAATACATAATCAATACATTAAAATAATTTATAGCTATTTAGCATAATTAAACTATTAATATATTCACATTAATAAAAAATACAAAATACATTTCCATTAATTATAATTATAGTTTTTTGAATATTTTCAAAATATTTTAAATTTTTTGTTTTATAATATTATATATTTTTTCGGCATAACTCCAAAGTTCATTTTTATATTTTATAAATAAGATTTTACTAGTTTTTTTATTTTATTAACTAAAATATTTTTTTTATTTTTTAATATTTGTATTTATTAAAATAAATATTTCTTTATATTTATTAAAATAATCAATTTAAATTAAAATAAACTTTAATATAAATATAATAGCAAGCTTTTTTATAGTTGTTTTATGTATTGCCAGCTTTTAGTTTTATTTTATTTTTTTCTTTAATAACTTATATAAAGGCTCTGCAATAAGTTCGAATTTATTAATCCAAATACAAAAATATATATATATTCCAATAAAACTTCATAAATCCATAATACCTTTTGGTTTTTTTTTATTATATATTATAATTTTTATAATTTTCTCTGCTAAAGGTTTTTTTTTTTTTGAATTATAAACAAATCCAATTAAATTAAATCCATTAAAGCAAAACTAAAAATATATATAAACCAAACCGCCAGCTTTTTCTATTTAATCTATAGTAATATTAAAATTTTATAAATATTTATATATATAGCGTCAAATTCCGGGAAAAATCTTTTTTCTATTATAGTTTATATACAAGCTTTTAACTTTTATATTATTTATATAAAATATAGTAACTTTGGGCATAACGCCCTTTAAAATAAGATTTATTATTTATATAAATTAAGCAATTAAATTTGTTATTTTTTAAAATAATTAAATATTTTTTAATAGTTTAATTTAAAATATATAAAAAACTATTATATTTTTATTATTAAAATATAAAATAAATTTATTATATTTAAAAAATATATTAATTATTAATACAATAATATATTCTACGAATTTTTTTAAATATTTATTTATTAATAATAGTAAATTTATATTTTTGATTATTATTTTATTTAAATTTATAGCTAAATTAATAAATTAATATTTTCTAGTTTTTTTCTTTATAATAAAAAACCAGAAATTTTAATATAGTTTTTTGCTAAATTCCAACATTTTTCTTTCAAAACATTTATTTATTATTTTCTAAATTATAGATATTAATAATTTTAGATAAATATAGTTTTTAATTTGCTATATTTTATATTTAATAGTTTTAATTTTAATTAACAATAAAATATTTTTATAAATAATATTATATTTTATTTAATTAAATGCCAGGTTTTTTTTTTGCGCTAATAATATTTTAAAAAAAAATTTTCGTTTATTAAAAATAAAACTATTATTTATTTTAAAAATATTTATACATTTAAATATAAATTAAGATTTTTTTGGAATTTTTAAAAATCATAGAAAAATATAATTTTTATATTTTCTAATATATTTTTATAAATAATTTTTGCTTTTCAATAATTTATATTATTTTAGTTTTTTTTTAGATTTGCTTTTATTTCTAAGATTTTTATTAACCGGGCGTATTTTTTTATTAATTGTTTTATATAAAATATTAATTTTAATTTTAAAAACGCTACATTTGTTTTTTGCTTTTTTTTTCCTATAAGGAAAAAATTGCAATATTTATGTTTTTATTAATTTCGCTACTATTATAAAATATTTAAAAACAACGCCATAAATCTTTTTCTTTTTTGTTAAATAGTAAAAAAATAATTTATAATCTAAAGCAAATAATTATTTTAATATTAAAATAAATAAAATCCATAATATAATATACAAAACCAAAGTTTTTTTTTTTTTTGAACTTTTAAATAAATTAATTATTTTATGTTTAAATTTATTTGCCTACGTTGAATTTTGCAAATTTTAAGTATTCTACTGCAAATACAAATATTTGTCCTTTCTTTGAAAAAAATATAATTTATTTTCAAATTCTTTGTTTGATTATTTTTTCTTTGACTTTTCTTTGACTTTATTATATAAAAGAATATTAACAAAAGCATTTGTATTATATAAAGAATTGAATTTATTTTGCGTATACTTTGCTTTAATAAACAAATTAATAAACTTTTTTTTTATAGCAAAAATAAAATAATATTTAAAATAATAAAAATAATCAAATATTTGAATTCTATTTATAGGCTTAAACTTATACCGAATAGCTATATTGTATATAATACCTATTTTTAGTTTTCTAAATTTTCGGAATTATAATTATAGTTATTACTAGAAAATACTATAAATCCAATTGTTTTTTATATTTTTTTTTAATAATTAATATTAGCTTTATTTGCTAGAAATTACATAATTTTATTAGTTTTAAAATAACAAATAACTTTAAATATTAGTTTATTTGCTTTATTTATTAAGTATTAAAAACTAATTTAACTTTATCTAATAAAAGACATTTTAAGTAAAAGTTTTTTATCCGAATTATTGCCAATATTTATAATATAAAATTTAATTCGAATAATAACATTTTTAACTATTAAAAGAATATTATTTATATATTTTATAAACTTTTAACATCTTCCTATAAATATTATTATATATATATTTGAAAAATAAATAATTATAAATTATATTTTTATAATTAATTATATTAAAATAATATTAATTTTAGCTTTAATATTAAAAATAACTTTAGCATTAATATATACTTTTTTACTATTTCTAAAAATAATAACTAAAATCTTTAAATTAAAAAAATAATAACCTAAATATTTTTTATAAATTCCAATAAAATTAATTTTTATTATACAAAATTTAAAAAAACAATTAATTTTTTTTATTATTTTTTTTTTTGGATAAATTTTAACTTAGATTTTTATTAATTTATTTTACATAAAATTATATTATTTATTATTTTTAATATTTAAATTAATGATTTTTTAACTAGTTATATTTATATATTTTTCGAATTTTTTATAGAAGGTTTTAAAAAAATTCATTTTTGCTGTATTGAACTTCCTTTGTTTAACTTCTACTTTATTAACGAAAATATTTATTATATTTTTTTTTATTTAATGATTAATTATATTAAACTTGGATTTTAAGCAATTAAAATTAATAATTCCAAAAAAAATAAATTTATTTTTAAAGGTTATTTATTTATTATTTGTATTTTAAAGAATTTGCTTTTAAATAAATTTTTATATAAATTCTAGCTTTTTTATTAATAATTTTATTAAATTCTACGTTATTTTATAAAAACCATTTAAAATCATTAATTTTTTTTTATTATTTTTATTAACTGCTATTGGTTCTAAGCTAATCATTCGAAATTAAATACTTAAACTAAGGTTAATAGGATTTTTTTGGAAAAAAATACACTTTACTACTAAAGCTTTTTATTGTACATAGCCTTTTTATTTTCGAGCTTTCTCCTACATTATTCTTTTTTTCTAAATTTGCTTTTGGATAATTTTATTTTTCGTAGGGTAAGGCTTTGTTTATTGCGACTTGTTTAATTCCGTTTTGGCATTAATTAGTTTTATTACTATATATTTAGATTAAGTTATTTTCTTTTGTAATAATTAAGCTTTATTATTAATATATTAATAAATATTCATATTAATTTTAAAATTAGGTTTATTAAAAGTTTTATAAGCGTAAATATAATTATTTTCGGCAATAATAAAATTACAATTAAAATTTGTTTTTTTCAATAATTCTCTAGTAATTTTAAATACTTTGCTTATTATAACTATAAAAATATTATTTTTTTTTTTTTGAAATTTTATTAGAATTTAAAATTATTGCAATTTTTTAAAAGCAAATTATATTAGAATATTATTTTTATTATTTAAATTAGGCGGCCCTATATAAATATAATTATTTTCGGATTTTTTTTTATAAATTAACTTAAAATTAATATATTTCTGGAAATTATAGCATTTACTTCGAAATCTATAAGAGTTTTGCGGTTTTATACTTTTATTTATATATTAATTAAAATACTATAAATACTTAAGCGAAAAACAACATTTAACTTTACTATAATTTATTTCTATTTTATAATATTTCTTTTTTTTAAATAAAATTTATCAAATATTAGCAATTATTAGAATTTTTTACAATTTTCGGACTATTATTTATTTAATTTTAAAATTATTTATTTTTTACATAATAATTTTTATTATATTATTCTACGCTTTATTTCGAATTTTTTAGATAACTTTATATAAACCATTTAACAAATTCTTCTTAACTTTTTTATAGTATTATAGCTTAACTACTAAATATTTAAATAACATTATTTTATCTTTACCTTCCAAAAAATACGGCACGCTCCCCATTCCTTTTTTTTCCATGATTTAATATATATTCCAAAAACGGCTTGCTTTATTTTCAATTTTTATAATGACTTTAAAAAAACTACAAAAATTATTAGGATTTTGCTTTTTCCCTTAAAAAATATAATTTATAGCCATATCCTTAAAAAAATCTAAAAAGCTATATGCAAACTTAAAAATAAATTAACAATTATTTATGATTTTTTTTTTTTTTAACCGACTTCTAATCGTTTTAAACTCCTAATAATACTACTGAACCTAACTATAAAAAAAACAGTTGTTTTTTTTAATGTTTTTTTGGAACTATACCATAATCTTATTTAAGTTTTTTTGGATATATTTAACTTAATTATAGTTATTTTTGCGGAATTCTTTGAATATTATAATTTTAAAGTTTATATATATAATAAAATATTTCAAAAAACCAAAGAATTTTTCAATAATTTTATATATTTTATATTTTGCATATTCTACAAGCTTTTTTTTTTGTTTCGGTTATTTATTACTTTATACTTTTAAAAGATTTTATTTATAAACTTTAAATATTTAATAATATTAATACCATTAAAATAAAATTTTTCTAAATTGCCTAAAAATAGCATAAAATAAATTATTTTAATATATTATTTATTTAAATTATTTTTATTTTTATAATTAGAATTTTTTAAGTTTTTTAAATTTTTAAAATTAGAAAAAAAGCTTAAGCTATTATTTCTATTATTACTATTATCATTTTCTAAGTCATTCTTTTTTTTACTTTTTTTTTTCTTTTATTGCTTTTTAAAAGTTTTTCTTTTTTTGGGCTTTTTCGCATAGATTCTAAAGTTTTTAAAGTTTTTTTTTTGGTTTTTTTTCTTTTGTTTTTTTTTTTTGTTTTTTTTGTTAGAATTAGCGGCGTCAAAAGTTTTTTTAGATATATTAAAAAAAGTATTATATATTTTAGCGGCTTTTTTAGATTTATTATAATTAAATGCATTATTTATTTTTATATATTAACTATAAGATTTTTTTTATCAAATTAATAGCCTTTCTCTTGGGTTATTCAATAAAACATTTTTCAATAAAAGTTTTCTTTGAAAAATTAATAAACCCATTAGCTAAAAAATCAATGGACTTCTTTAAATATTTAACAAACCAACTTCTTAATTGCTTAAAAAAAATATTCTTTGGTTTAATGGATTTTGCGGCTTTTATACCATTATAAACTTAGGCATTTTAATTAATACCATTATCAAATTATTTCAATAAATTATTTTAAAACATTATATAATTATATAATTCTTTAAAATAACTATAATACTTAAAACAAAAAAAATAAAGGATAATAATATTTGATGTTTTCCGCGGAATCCAAAAGTTTTCGGCATTTATTAATATTCCAAAAACTTACGATTTTTTTTTATTAGTTTACTTTTTCTTTTTATAAAACATCCAAGAATTTTTATTAATATTTAATTAATGCGGCAATAATCATTTATAATACTTTGATTTTTTTTTTTTTAAAATATCCGAATATTAATTTTTGCAATTTCCGGAATATTTGGATATAGTCAATATCTAACAAATCTTTTATTTTTCTAGTATTTTAGTATATTTTATTTTTTGATTTTTAGACATTGGTTTATTTGTTTGTTTATGGTCTAAAATGCATAAATGCCAATAATAAAGTTATTTCTATTATATTAAATTGCTATATTTATTATAGTAATTTAGTTCAGCTTCCCGCACCACAAAAATCCAAATAAATGGCTTTATAAGCATTATTATCTATAGTTTAGGATTTAAATTAAAAGCATTTTAATATTATATAATTTAAATAAAATATAAAAAGTAAAAAGCCACTATTAACAAAGTTTATTATATATATTACTTTAATAACGTATTCTATTGCTGTAACAATAGAATATTCAAAGTTAAAGCAATATATCGCCCTTTTTATTCATCGTCCGAACTACACGGAAAAAATAGCAATTAAGATTCCAAAGGCATCTTTATATCCCTTAATATAGGCTTTCTCCACGTACCTAATGCCATAAAACGTATCTATTCCCTGCGTAAATCACTATATATGCAAGGCCAAAAAAAAAAATAATCCCCTAATAGGATTTGGCATATAGGCAGCATTATTCAAAGCTCAATCAAGGGGCTAGGTATTAGGTGTAATCTCGTCTATATTATTAAAGAAGTAAAGCTATTCGCAGCCTATATAGGACCGGGGTAATCACGTGCTCTGGTCACATGCAGACCGATTCACCCCGTCACAATATATAAAATTCGGCCAATATATTTATAATTGGATCATTAATCTCCGATATATATAAATTTATTGATTTTTTATTTATATTTAAATTTAATATTGGCGGCATAGGTATTTTATTTATAATAAATATTCTATTTATAATAAGTGTTTTATTCGTAATAAATGTCCTGTCTGTAATGGGTGTTCTGTCCGTAATAGGACTATCGTTGCATACTTATAACGATTTCGGGGGGTATGTTAAGCGACCTAAAAAAGGTATAAATAGAAAGCAAGGTATGGATAAAGAAAAAGATTTAGATATAAAAAAAAATAAATGGAGAAAAAAGAATAAATAGGAAAACTATAAAATAGAAGAATATTTATTTGTTTTATTCTTTATTAAAAAAAATACTTTAAATTAATTAATTAGATTATATACAAAAATTTTTAAAACTATGGTTTATATATTTTCCTATAATTGCCCTAATTAAATAACGGTTTATATTTTTTTTAAAATATTAATAATATAAAACAACAAACTCTAGAAATTTAAAAATTATAAAATAAAGCCGCTAATAAATATACAAACTAATATTTACAAAAATATAGCCAAAAAATTACTATTATAATAAAAAACTTATAAATTATATAAAACCCTTATTATTAAAAAAATCTAATAATACTGTAGAAAACAAGACCAAAATTGTTTCTTATAACAAAAAATTTAAAAATTATATAAAAATTTTTATTATTAGGATTATTTGAATTTTATTGTAAAAAATGTAATAAAAACTATTTTTATTTTAATATATTAATATATATTAATATATTTAATATTTTTACGGAAAGTAATAATTTTTTTTTATAGTTTTAAAATATTTCTTTTATTATTAGTTATTATATTTTTAATTATAAATAAATTTATAAAAAAATACTTTTAAAATAAATATTAATGCTTTTATTTTATAGTAAAGGCTTAAAAGATATATACTAGCGTAATATTAATAAAATGCTTCTATTTTATCCTTTAAAACAATAACAACAGCAAAAAAAATTACTTATTAATTATAAAAGCAAATAAAAAATTTCTGCCATTTAGAAATAAAATTTTTTAAAGGAAACTATATAATTTATAAGTTTATTTTCTAATTATAAAAACTTTTATAAGTTTTTAATTTAATTAAAAATATATAATTTTTGGTTTAAGGTTTATTTTAGGCTAATAAATATAAACCTAGAATTTGTTTATTTTTTTATTTAATATTATAAATTATAATTAAATAAATCTAAAATATTTTTATTTATTTAATTAAATATTTTTTTTAATGTTTTTTAATTATTAATATAATCTATTAATTCAAATAAAGGCATTTTTTTTTAATATAATTTAATAAATAAAAAATATAATATTTTAATTAATAAAAGTAAAACGGACTATACGAGTTGTAAAGGCAAAATAAAGCGATTATAGGGAGTATTTTATAAAAGGCCTGGTTTTTAAATAAATAGCCTATGTTATAATATAATAGGCAAATATCTAATGTTTTTAGTAATAATAATTATAAAAATGCCTTATTTAATATTATAGGAATTTTGCAATAAATAATTATTTATATTACTTCAAATCCCAAAGTTTAAAATTGTTTTTTAGGTTTTTTATTATTTTAAATATATTTAATTAAATATTAAATTTAGAAAAGGTTTTATTAAATTATAGTTTTTTTAATTAAATAAAGCTATATTTTGCTTTAAAAAATTCCTATAAAATAAAATTAAAATCCATAAAATACATTTAGGGTATAAAAGCCGCTAGCATTATAAAAAAAATATAAAATATAATAACTTAAATTAATCTATTTAGCTATTAATATTTAAAGTTTTGTTTTAATTAAAAAAAGATTTTTTAAAAAAAACTAAAAATATTTTTAAAAGGCCATAAATAAATTAAATAAAACTATTATATTATTAATTTTTTATTTTAAGTAATATATAATAATAATATAGTTTAATATTTTAATTTAAATAATTAAAAATTAAAAACTTTGCCTTATTATAGTACAATTTGAGCTAGCTCTTCCTTTTTAAGGGACTTTTTTCCTATATCTAAAAAGCTTAATATAAATAGGTTATATTACTAAAATATAATTAATTACGGAATAAATATAATTTTAATTTAAATAAAAAAATCGGAAAATAAATTAGCTATATAATTATATAAAAAATAAAAAATAAAAAATCGAAATATTATAAATATATTTTATAATATAAAAATTTAAAAATTAAAATAAAAAATCTGCTTTACTACAAATTCTTTATAAAATTACTTAATAATAAAAAAAAAGTTTTTTATTATATTAAAATTAAATATTAATTTTAAAACTTTTTTTATTAAAATAAAAAGGTTTTTATTTATTGGCTTTTTTTGCGCGGCCCTAAAAAATCATAATATATTATAAATAAAGCTAAAACTATAATATAAAAATAACTATATTTAATTATAAAATAAAAGGCAGAAAGTCCAAGTATTTTATTAATTTACCAATATGCTTTAAATTCCTATTAAATAGTTTTAAGGATATAGCCCAAATAAATACTAAATACTCCATATATATATCTATTGGAAAAACAGCCAACCCAATTAACGTATTATTTGCTATATCTGGGGCCTATTTTTATTACTTAGTTTATGGTTTTTTAGTTTTTTTTTTATTTAAAATAAAAAAATTACATGTTTTTTTTTTAAAAATAAAATATCTATAAGATTATTTTAATAATTAATTGTTAGTTTGATATATGCAATTATATTTAAATTAAATTTTATTATGGCTATATTCGTTATATTATATAAATTTAATATATTAATTATAAAATAATATATATTTATTATTTATTATTTATTATTATTATTAAGTTTAGGTAATTTATTTTATAATTCTATTGCTTTATTAGCTTTTATATTAAATATAAATTAAACAAATAATATAGTTTATATTTTTTATAATTAAAAAAATATTTTAAATACTAATTTTTATTTAGGAAATTATTAAATATTAGAAAACCCTTCTATATAGATTCTAATTCGCACAAATCGTTTAAATAAAGCCTAAATATAGTTTTTATATGGCATAATATATTAAAAATCTAAAAGAATTGTATTAAAATATATATATTAAAACAAAAAAATAAAATAGTAATTATAAGGAAATAACAAAGAAATTAAAGAAAAAATAAAACTATAGATAATAAATAGTTTATTTAAATAATTTAAATAAACTTAAAAAGCTTAATTTCTAATATAACTAATTTTATTTTTTTTACTATTTATGTTTTTTTGTAATTTATAACTAAAGCAAAATAATCGGGCATAAAACTTTATATAATTACTAAAAAGTCTTAAAAGTGCAAATATAATATCGAATATATTACATAATATATATTAGCCTTATAGGTTTTTTTTATTTTTTGACCTATGTTTTAACTTTTTATTATTTATAAATATAAAAATAATTATAATATATTAATTTGTAGAAAATACAAAAAACCCAATTAATATATTATCTACAAAAATAAAACTACTAAAATATTATATAAAAATATAAAATTAAAAAATATATATTTATATATTTGTAATATAGACTTAAAGGCTATATAAATATAATTTATAATAGGATCCTTTTAACTATTTCCAAAGTTTTAATACTAATTTTAATATATTAATATATATTGAATTAAATTTAAAAATAATATATAAAAATTATATTTCCAATAATATATTAATGTTTTATATATTAATAAATATATTTTTTATTTTATTAAAATATATATAATATAAAAAATACTAAATTTTTATATTAAATAAAATATATTATTATTTAATTAATATTTTTTTTAATAAGCTTTGGCATATTGGACAAGGTTATCATTAAGGTTATTTTAGGCCTTGATAAACGGCTATAAACCTCTAAAACAAAAAGTTTTATAGTAATATATTAACTATTAAATATTAATTTAAAAACTATAAAAAACCAATAAATTAAAATATAAAAAATATTATTTATATATTTTTTTTTTTGTTTTTAATTTTTAAAAAATAATATAATTTTATGATTTTAATAGCTTCCTAAGCGGCAGATATTATAAATTTATATATATAAATTAATTATATTATAATTATCAAAGATTTAATTAATTATTTAATATAAAATATTTAAAATATTTAGTATATTTAGATTTCGAAAACTTAAATATTTATTAATTTTATATAAACTAATATATTTATTTATTATATAGTATATTTAAATATGGCCTTTATACCTTATATTTATTAATATAATATATTTAAAAAAATATTTGGAAATAAATAAAAAAAAAATCTGCCTGTTTTATTTTATTTTTAAAATATAGAATTAAATTTTGCATATAATAAAAGCAATAAGTTTAATTAGGTAATTTAGCCGTAAAGCAAAGCTACGTTTAAGTATATCTATAAATATATATTAATATATACTATTATTAATATTTAGTATTTAATTTATTTAAATTTATAAATAAATTAAATTATAATGGACATAGCTAAAGTATAATTTACACAAAATTTTATATAATTTGTTTATTTATAAAAAAAAGAAGTTTAGCATTATAAAATAAAGTGCAAATTAAACAAAAATAGGTTTAATTAACTTTTATATTTTATATTATTTTTTATAAACGTAAGACCAATTTCCTTTAAATTCTTTAATAATATCCTAGCTTTTTTTAACTTTTAGAATTATATTCTTATACCTTTGTTTTATATAACTTAAAAGTTTAATTAAGATTAATTTTTTATTATAATAAAAACTAATAATAATTTAAATTGATTTTTTTTAGATTTTTTAAATTTTTTTTATTTTCTGCTAATTTTACTTTAAGAAAATGCTTTATATTTTTATATTAAATTTAATTTAATAAATTATAGTAATTAATTACTTAAATAGTTTTTAACCGTACTTTAAACTATAATTTATTATTTGTTTCTGCGACCTTTTTTAATGTTATTTGGGAATAAATACGTTTTATTTTTTTTTATTATATATAAATAATTTTATTATATTTAAATAAGATTTATATAAACAATAGAATTTATTTAATTTAGTTTTTAGTAAATACCGATTATATTATAAAACTAGTAATTAAAGTATTAAATTATTTACAAATAATTTCTAAAAGTTTTTTTTTATTTTTAAAATAATAATAACTTTATTTTGTCCAAAAACAAAAAAAAAATATATATAATTTTAGGAAATCTATTAGTTTATTTTAATAAAATAAATTAAAAAATATAAATTTATATAATATATTAAATTAAAGTTTTTAGTTTATTATTAAAAAAAAAACTAATTTTATATATATTAATCTATATAAAACATAATTATTTAAAAAAAAATTTAATTTTTTAAAAATAAAAATAAAAATAAAAAAAAAACTAAAAAAATAAAAATTAAAAAAATAAAAATATATTATTGTTTAATAACTTTGCTAGTTTTATATTTGCTATATTATATTCACTATAAACGGAATATAATTAATTAAAAAAGCCTTTTTATATTATATTATTTTTATAATTAAAATAACTTATTTCCATTTAAAATTTATAAATTATTTTAGTTTTAGTTATAAAATTCTAAACAGAATTAAAAACTTTTTATTTTTAGTATAATATATATAATCATTTAATAAAAGTTTTCCCTGATTATAGTTTTATATATAATGTTTTTTATTTTACTTTTGTAGCATGTTGTTTTACTTTATAAAATAATTTTTATTTAATAATTACAAAATATAATTAAATATATAATTATTATATTAATATAAATTAAATGTTATTTATTATAATTTAAAATTAATATTTTAAATTATTTTTAATATAAAAAATTCTTTTAATAAAATGAAATAATAACTTTGTTTTTTTGTTTTTTACTATAATGCCTAAAAACTCAATCTATTTATTTCTTTATTAAATAATAGATTTAATAAAAATCCAGCTAGATTTTATTTTAAATTATATTTTATTTAATATTAATATTTAATAGATTATTTTATAATTTTTTTAAAATGCTTAATTCTTAATTTTAGCTTAATATTTATTATTAAAATTAATAATTAAATAATATAAAATAAGGCAAAACCGCTAGTTGTAAAAAGCAGTAAAAGCAATAAATATAAACAATTATTTTTATTGTTTTATATACTATAAGCTAATATTTTTATTATAAGAATTATTTATATTAGCTAATTAATAAGTACCGCCGTCAAACTCTATATGTTTATTTTGGCGCCGCCGCTTTTCTTTTAATGCCTTCGATTTAAGTTTATTATATAGCATTAGTATAAATATAAGTCTTCTAAAGACTAAAATATAATTTTATTTGTTATTAACTAAAAATACTAAATAATTATTATTAATATTATATTATATTTAATTAATAAAATATATAAAAAAATTTATTTAAAACGTATTTTATTAGTGACTTTTTTTGCAAATTTTTTAATAGTTATATTTTTAATTAATTATTAATTTATAAATTTAATAATTAATATAAAATTAAATAAAATTTTTAGTTGATTTTTAATAATTTAATAGAATTTATTAATTAGGTATTTGAAAATTTTCTTATTTTTTTAGTATTTATAATATATATAATTAATTTATATAATTATTTTTTGAATTAAATTTTAAAAATTTTAAAAATATTATTTCTAAAGTAACTATAATATAAATATTTATATATTTTATTTATTTATTTATAATTCTAATTTATTTAAATATTTTTTTTATATAATTTAATATTAGATTATTTTGGATTAACATCCAAAAAATTACTAGATTTATATATTATATATTTAAAAAAAATATTTATTAATTCCGGGGATATTAAATTATATAAATAGAAAAATATTGGCAGCTTTTTTATTTTCAAAGTCGTTTATATTAACGGCTATTTCCGCGTTTTGCTAAATAACTATAATTAGTTGCCTAAGCTTATTCTACTATTGTATTATTACTGCATTTTCTATTGCTTTGGTTTTTTGCTGTTTTCCTTAAATATTTTAAATTATATTATATTAAAAAATATTTTATAGTTTTTTTAGTTTATTATTAATAGTTTTACTAATATTATAACTTTGGATTTTGTCCTATAATACTTTAATAAAGGAATTTAAAAAAAAAATATATTAATTAATAAAAATTCTATTTATTATTTTTCCAAAATTAATTTTAGTTTTTTTTTTAGTTTAGTTAAGCTTTTATTAATTTATTTATTATTACTACTATTAAAAAATTTAGAAAAAAAATAAATTACAATTTTTATTAATATATTCCAAATTAAAATATCAATATTTTACCGATTAATCTAATTTTGTAATAATATAGAAAATAAAGGAATAGTTTTAAGTTAAATTTATATAAAAATAATAAACATATGTTTATAGGGCCTAAGTCCAGGAGTAAACTTTTTAATATAGCAGCCCTTTTTAATATTATATTATAAACTAAATATATTAATAGGTTTTATTAATATTAAGGCAAACTTTAAGATTATAAAAATATTATATAAACTTATATTTTATTTAATATTTCTAATATTAATATTACTAAAAGTATTTTCGGTGGTATTTTTAATAATTATATTATTTAATTTATTATTATTAAAAATTATAAATTAATTTATATAATATTAATAAATAGTTTTTTCTATGGAAAAAAGCCAATTGGCCTATTTGGATTATTGTCCTAACATTTATTTAGTTTTAATTTTATTTAATTAATTAATTTCCTAGTTGTATTAAAAGCTAATTATTTAAAATGCCAAATAATATATTTAGTTTCTAAAATATTAATTAAAGTATTTGAATGTAAAGTAATTCCTAAAAACTTTAAAAAAAAAAAAAAATTATTTTCTAATTTATTATTATTATTAATAATAGTATAGCTATAACCTAAATTTACAAATTAAAATAATCCGCCTTGGGTATATTTTTTTATGTATTTTTATTTTATGCTATAATATTTCTATTTGTTTTAATTTAATAACTAAAATCTAGAAAAAAAAGCTTAGATTTATATAATTTTTAGCTATTGCCAAGGTTAAGCAAATAGAATAGACAATTGGTTTTAATAGATTAGCAAATATTATTATTTATTAACTTAAATAAAAAAAATATAAATTAAATAAATTTTATAATTTTAAAAATAATTATTATAATACAAAAAATAAAATAATAAAATTAATTTAAATATATAATATTTTAGCAAAAAAAAACCAAATAAATTAAATAATTATTTAATAAAAATTTATTTGTTAAAATTGCGCTTATTAAACTATATAAATTTTATTGTAATTAATTGCTATAAGTTATTTGGAAAAATTAAATAATTTAGTTTTATATATAAAATTTTAGTTTTCTAAATTTTATAAAAAATATAAATTTTGTAAATTATTTTTCTTATTAGTAAATCAAAATATTTAAAATATAATTAAATTAATTGCATATTTTTAATATATATAAACTAAGCCCCTATTTTTTCGCAAACTTAAAATATACTTCCCTTTCGTTTATATAAAGTAATATATATTTTATAATTATAGAAAAATCATTAACTTAAAATTAGTTTATTATATAAACCTTAGTTTTTTTTGAATTATCCGAAAATCGAGAAATCAATTTGTAATTAGCCTAAATTACCATATTTTTACAAAAGTAAAACCACAAATATAGGTTTTATAAATATATATTTTAGCGGTATAAATGTTTCCGCTATAATAGCGCTTTAAAACCAAATATCCTTTTAATACTAGAAACATTTTTTTAATATATAAATATTATAAATTAAGCTTTTTCCAAAATTATATAACCTGCTTTTTTATAATGCCCTATATTAAATATATTTATTTATAATTTTTTTTTTTAGTATTATATATATAAATTTATAAAATAATTAATAAACGGTATTTTAAAAATATAGGTATTATACAAATCGCTGTTTTTGACTTAAATACAAGCAGAAATCAACTTATTTAATTATAAATTAATTTAAATTAAAATATATAATATATAATATTGCTTTAAAAACAAAAGGAGGCTTACCGAAATCCGTTTTGCAATGTGTATTTCTGCGGTGTAGCTAAATAGTAAATAATTTTATTATTATAAGGCATTTTTGCGACTAACTAAATTATAATATATAAAAATAATATTATAATAAAGCCCCTATTACTGTAATTACTAAAAAATATTAATATAAAAATTATAATAACATAACAACAAAAAAAAAAACAGAACTATATTAATATTTATATTTTAAATAATATAATATAATTTAAAAAATAATTATTATTATAAATATTTATAAATATTAAAACTAAAATAATAAATTAAAAATTTTAATTTTAAAATTAATTATATTATTATAATTTTTAATTGCAATAAAAGATTATTTAAGTAAATTTATATAAAAAACGAATTAACGGCGGGTAATAAATCCAAGTAAGCAAGCAAGGGGGCTTTAAAGAAAAGATTAAAAAAAAGAAAGAATAAGCAATAAAAAGCGTAATTTTTATAAATATAAAAGCGGCGGCTGGCCCGTATATATACCTTGCCCATTAGAATAAATCGCTAAACCCGGAGGGGCAAACCGGAATACTATTATAATATAATATTTTTTATTTAATATTTTATATAATAAAGTAAATATATAAAATAAAAAAAGCTTTTTATTAAAGATTACTTTTTATTTTTAGTTAAATTAAATATTGCTTAGTTTTTTTTGGAAAAAAATACTAATATAATATAATTAAATATTAATAATATTCAAAAAAAATAAAAACAATATATAAAATTAATTATTAAATATATATGCAAAAACTTATAATTTAAATATTGCAAATTTTATTATAAAAATTTTTAAATAATAGCTTTATAATTTTACAATAAAAAAACTATAATATTTTTTTTTAAATATATTTACAAATATTTTAATATAAAAAAAATAAATTTGCTTTGTTAATACTAGCAGTAATTCAAAATGTTTTTTATTTAAATATATTTATATAACTTTAGGATAAATGCTAATAACGCCAAAAAAATCATTAAAATATTATTTTTTATTTATTTATTTAAATAAACATTAAATATTTAAATATTTTTAATATATTTTTAAATTATAAAATAAATATTAATTAAATTTTTTTCCGAAAAAAAAGCCAATATTTAAATCTAATAATATACTACTTTTTTTCACCTATTTATAGACCAGGAATACTTATATATTCCCCACTGAAAACCAGCGTCATACCTTTGCTATAATTATCCTTTTATTTATTTTTATAGGAGCTTAACCGGCAAAGTTAATCAATGCAATAAAGCATAATACACCTAGTAGATACTTATAGAAATGCTATAGGGACTATAATATAAAAAGTAACGAATCTATTAATAAAATTAATTAAAAAAAAAAAAAAAATTTGGGCTCCGACAAGCCATCTAAAAACTCTATATATAATCAAAATTGCCTATAGAACAATAAAAGAAATACTAATTATAATAATATAATTAGTAAATTTATATAAATCAAAAGAAAATATAAAGCTTTATATTACAAAGATATTCGTTTATAGATTATTTAAAATCTATAGGCCGGATAAAAGGATCTTTTGGCAATGGAAATAACAATAAAGTATTATAAAAAAGCAAATAATAAACCTAAATTATAAGCTTATTCCGCCGATTTAAATGCAAATAATAAATTAATTTCTGCCCTTAGAACTATTTATTTTTTTCGGGAAAAAAAGCTTTTGATATTTTATTTGATATTTTATATTTTAATTATTATATTATAAAATAATATTATTAATATTAAAAATTGCCTTTAAAATATAAAGCTATTTTTTATAATAAAACTTAAAGATTTTTTAAAAGTAATAAAAATCTATTAAAAGTCTTTAAAACTTAAAATTCCAATTTTTCGATAAATCATTTAAATGAAAAATAGATTTTAAATATTATAATATAAAATATTATAATATTTTATTTATATTTATTATTTTAATAAACTAAGCTAGGAATGTAGATTTAAGCAAAAGTTCATTAGTTACTATATATACCAATATACCGAAAATATTATCAATAATAAATTTATTTTAATATAAAATATATAAATATTAAATAATATTAAAAATAATTATAATAGTTATTTAACATTAAATTATAAAATATAAATTAAATTTAGGTATTTTTTGTTTTTTGTATTTTAATATTTATATTTGATTTAATATTTAATTTATAGTTATAGAAAAATCTTTTATTAATGATTTTATTTATATTTTTATTTATATATTAATTATATATAATTTTTATATACCTAAAAATATACTTAAAAACATTAAAAATAAATTATTTTTAAATCTAAAGATTTTAGATTAAGCGAAAAAACGCAAATACTTCTATATTTAAATATATAATTAATATGGTTTTTTATATTAAGCTAAAGGAACCTAGGTTTTTAAAGTATATTAGCTATTAAAATATAAAATTATAAATATTATAAAACAAAAAAATAATAATTTTAAAAAAATCTATTAATATTAATATTTTTATTGTATTTATAACAAAGAATTATAATAGTAATTAAATAAAATAAAAAATAATATATATATAATACTAATTGTTCGCTATTAATTTCTTAAATGCATATAACTACAAATATACTATATTAATTTTTAATAGATTTAATGTTGCAATGGCGATTAAGGCTTTTAGGGAAAACATATTATTATTGTATATTAAGGACCTAGCTAGCTATTATATAGAGGATTTATATGCCCAGTTGATGACTAAGCATCCGCTCTACTTTAATTAAGTATTACAAGCCAATAGAATTGCAATACACCTTTTAATACAAATATTAATTTTATTTTATTTTAATAATTTTAATTATAAAAATTATAAAAATTTTTTATTAATAATTTAAAAATTATATTTTATAAGCTTAATATTTCAAATAAATTTTTTAAACTTTAGTTTAGGCAAAGGCTTTATTAGATTATTTGCAAAATTATTTGTAAAATATATATAATAAAAGTTAATAAAGCTACGATTTATGGTTTCACAAATTTAATAATAATATACATTAATATACTTTAATTGTTTATAATTTTTATAATTTTCTACTAATAAAAAAACTTTTATATTATTACATTAAATTTTTAAATTTTATACGTTTTTAAATTTATATTTTAATTATAAAAAAATTTTACAAATTTATATTATTTAATAGTTATTTTTTTTTAAAAAGTAATACTTTAATTCCAAATTTGATATAATAATAACATTTTATTTTTTCGATAATCAATAGAATATTACTTTTATAAATAAAAACAATTATATTTTAATTAAATATTTAATATATTTATTTTTACTTTAGTCTATATTTATAAAACCTATTAAGAATATATTAATTTTTTATTTTTTTTTAATATAATAATTAATATAATTATTCCTAATAAATATATAATTATATATTATATTTTATTTATATATATTAGCAAAAAATTACTTAAAAAATATAATAATACTTTTATTAAAAAAATAATATTAGATTTTATATAAATTAAAATATAATTTATAAATTTAATTATATTTTAATATTTTAATATTTTTTTTATTTAAAGTAATTTTAGTATTAGAAATCAACTAAATCTTTGCATTTGCCTTTATTGGTATATTTATCTTCTAATAATTTTCTATATTAAATTTTTTTAAAATTATGTAAATAAATATATTTTAGCAAAAAGCAATAGTTTTTTTTTAATTATAAATAATTTATATTTTTATAAAATAAAACGTAGGTTTTATATTATTAACATTAAATTACTTATAAAAATTAATTTTTAATATATCAATTTTTAATTTATTAAAACCTATAATAAAAAAATCATTAATATAAATAATAACTATTATTTTAATTTTTTAATTTAAATAAATATAATTATTATTATTTAAAAATATAAAATCTAAAAACTTTATTTAGTTTATAAATATTATTATGTATAAAAACAACTCTATTTTTTTTCTATTATAGTAAATAATTAATATAAATATTACTATTAATAATAAAATTAAAAAATATTATTAATATATTTATTTAATTAATTTTCTAGTTTTCTATTGTAATAAATGCTAATATAATCTTTTATGTATTTTCTTTAATGACTTTAATAAAGGTTTAATTATAGTTAATATTTTCTTATTAATAAAACTTTTTAATAACCTATTGTATTTTGGCTTTTAAAATATCATTGTTTTTATTAGTTTTTATTTTAAATATTAATTTACTTGGAATTACTTTTATATTAAAAGAGATTAGGTTATGTTTTATAAGCGTTTAGATTTTATGTTTTAGTAAAAATCGATATTTTACCAGGATAGCGGCTTTTTAGATATGTATATTTAAACCTACCAAGGTTTTTATTATTATTTCGGGATTTTTATTTATTTTGGTTTTAGTATACATGGTTATTAAATATTTAAATTATAAATACCTTGAATTTTAATTATAATAAAAAAAAATTTATTTACATTTTTTAATTTTAATTTTAATTATATATTATTATTTAAAAAAAATACAATAAATTATTAATTAATTAAATTTTTTAAATAATTATAGTTTTTTTTAAATATAATAATTTTTAGTTTATTTTTAAGTAAATTTTTGTTTTTATTTAAAATTTTTACATTTTTATTAACATTTTGATTATTAGAAAAATATTTGTTTTTAATATTTTAAATTATTAAAAATTTTTATTAAAAAATTTTATTTATTAATATTTTAAAAAAACTTTATAATAATTAATTAAATTTTTTATTTTAATTATATATATATTTTTTTTTATTATTGAAATTATTAAAATAAATTTTTTTATTAAAGTTTTTTTTTAGTTTTTTATTTTTAATAAAATTATTTAATTTATATATAAAAAATTATTAATTTACATTAGAAAATAACTTAATGATTTTTATTTTTTTGTTAAAATATACATATAAAAATTTTACTATTTTATTGGCTAATATCGGCAGCTCTAGCTTATTAGATAAATAATATCGCCAAATATTATAGTTTTTATAGCCAATTAAAATATTAATTTTAATTTATTTTTTAATTTTTTTAATAATAATATATTGTTTTTTTTTAATAAAAATAAATATTTTATAATTTAAAATATAAATATTTAATATATAAAATATATAAAATATTTTTTTAAAATTAATTTAATTTTAAAAA
>QYSG01011600.1:0-15774 GCA_003988875.1 Lachnum nothofagi
ATTGAGATACTACCCAACAAAGACGATACCCTTGTCGGCAGCCGTGGAATCTCCCTTAGCGGTGGTCAGAAACAACGCCTGACGCTGGCACGAGCAATCTACGCCAAGAAAGAGTTAATCATTATCGACGACGCGTTTTCTGGGCTCGACGCAGAGACGGAGGAGAGTGTGTTCGTGGGACTTTTTGGCAAGCAAGGACTTTTCAGGGAGCTACGAACAACGGTCATCCTCGCGACACACGCCGTGCACCGGCTTTCTTACGCAGATGACATCATTGCTCTGAGCTCGACTGGAAGTGTCTCTGAGCAGGGTTCCTTCAATCAATTGCGCCATTCAGGCGGATATGTGGAGAGTCTGGCGACGAAACACAAATTTGAAAATGGTGATAGCACAACCAAAGACCAAGATGAAGCCAGCCCTACACGCAAACCTCCACTCGCTGCTGCAGTCGCAAGAGAAGAAGACATAACAACACGACCCAAGGGCGAGCTTTCAACCTACAAATACTACTTCGCCGCCATCGGCTTCCGCAAATCGATCATCTCCATGTCTCTGATTGTTTTCTCCGGGGTCTTCACCCAATCGACCGAACTCCTCCTCAAATACTGGACCGCTGCCGTCGCAGCTCAAGGCAACAGTGTCAACTCCACCTACCTAGGCGCCTACTGCGTGCTTGCCGGCCTTGGGATCCTGGCGTTCCAGGGCGGAGTCTACCACTTCTTCCTGAGCGTGGTCCCCGGGAGCGCGGAGACGCTGCATGCGAGGCTGCTGAGGGCTGTGATGGCGGCGCCGCTGAGCTTCTTCACGAGTACGGATACGGGCACGACGACGAATAGGTTCAGTCAGGATATGTCTGTCGTGGATGTCGAGATCCCGTTTGCGCTGATTGATTCTGTCTTCTCGTGTGTTCAGGCTGTCATGGGGGCGGTTTTGATCTGTATCTCGGCTGGGTATTTCACACTTACTATGCCGCCTGTTGTTTTTGTGGTGTGGGGTAAGAATCTCCCTGTCTTTTTGAGACAATGCTTATAAGACACAAAGCGATCCAGAGGTTCTACCTCCGAACATCCCGCCAGATCCGTATACTTGATTTAGAAGCCAAATCCCCGCTCTACTCACACTTCATCGAGTCCCTCTCTGGCCTTGTCACCATCCGCGCCTTTGGCTGGTCTGATGCCTTCGTGCAGCAAAATATCACGCTGCTTGATCACTCGCAGAAGCCGTACTACCTCCTATTCTGCATACAGCGCTGGCTCGGTCTTGTTCTCGATCTCATGGTCTCAGGCTTAGCACTCATTCTCATGGTTCTTGTGGTAAAGCTCCGTGGCACGATCTCAGCGGGGTATGTCGGGTTAGCGCTTCTGAATATCATGGGATTTGGAGAGTCGCTGGCTTGGACGCTGCGGATGTGGACAGCGCTCGAGACGTCCATCGGCGCTATTGCGCACGTAAAGACTTTCGCTGAGGTCACGCCCAATGAGAACTTAGCTGGCGAAAGCCAAGCGGTGCCTGAAAATTGGCCTGCCGAAGGTCGTATTGAAATCAAGAATCTCTCGGCATCTTACACGCACGGCGGAAACGAGATCCTCAAAGATGTCACCTTGAGCATCCGTCCGGGTGAGAAAATTGGAATATGTGGTCGCAGCGGAAGTGGGAAATCTTCGCTGCTGACCACGCTCTTCCGCATGCTCGAGCTCTCTCGTGGGAGTTCGATCACAATCGACGGAGTCGACATCTCCACCATCCCGCGATCCGTCGTTCGCGCGCGTCTGAACGCCATCCCGCAAGATCCCTTCTTCCTCAAGGGTACAGTCCGCTTCAACGCCTCTCCTTCACATCCTCTTCCCGATGCCACTGTCATCAGTGCACTTCAGAAAGTCCAATTATGGCCCATCGTAGCCGAGAAAGGCGGTCTAGACGCCGAGCTCACGGGCGATTTCTTCTCGCACGGCCAACGGCAGCTGTTCTGCCTCGCGCGCGCCGTCCTCCGGAAAAGCAAAAGCAAGATCGTCGTCCTTGATGAGGTGACGAGTAGCGTGGATGTGGATACGGATAGGCTGATGCAGGGGGTTATCAGGGAGGAGTTTGGGGGTGCGACGGTGGTGAGTGTTGCGCATCGGCTGGGGACGATTGGGGATTGTGGTAGAGTTGCGGTGGTGGGTGGGGGGAGGGTGGTGGAGTGCGAAAGTCCAGAAACGCTGCTAGGAAGGCAGAGCGCGTTCAAAGAGCTGTGGGATTCTTGATATGGTGGGATTTAGGGGTTGGTGAAAGGGGTGGGTCAGATGACGGTCTCGGAAAGGGGTCTAGCCAAGAATTAGCCGCGACTACCCGGAAGTTTCATGTAAACTTTCAACAAACTTTTAGTCGGCTCATTGGCATTCAAGCACGTATATGAACTATAAATTCGATTTTCCGATGCCGAGTTCGCAAATGTACGTGGTTAAAACCACCTCACCTCCCCCATACTCTCTTATGTTGTCGTTCTTTCTTACTTGCTGTTAGTCCAAGTCACCATGAACTATTTACTCTCGTTTTCATTGCTCGTTCCTCTCATCACGGCACAAAAATGCCCGCTTCAGTTCGATGGGCGTGTATCTCAGTCAAGCACACCGGCAACCTTTGACAGCAGCAGCAGTCTTTTCAACCCGAGCTATGTGCTTGGTGCCAGTATGTTAAACTGTCGTGCTAAGAGAAGACGATCTGATACTTGGATAGATACAAAATGGAGCAGTGTCCTGCAGTTCCCAGCCGTTAATAATTCGCTCGTGAGTCGAGATCTCGAGGGGCACAAGTGATTGCGGGGCTGATCGAGCGACGAGTTTGATGTGAATGGCACGAAAGCTGTAGAAGTGACGATCAGGTACGAAAAATCCTATGCTGTCTGAATACAACTAATGGAGATAGCGACAAATCCATCTTCAACTCGCAAACCGGGTTCCGGCGCTCCGAGCTCCTGCCCGCCTCCGTAACCGGCACCGACGCCTCCACGACGGGCATCAAAACGATCCACTTCTCCGTGCAGAAGGACAGCGCCCGCCTGCTCAACACGTCCCACGAGTACCAGCTCTTCTTCCTCGAGTCTAATGATTACTCGACGAACCAGGTCGTGCTGAAGTATGGGAGCTTGATTGGGGGGAGTGTGAGGGACCCGGATACGCTGGTGCTGATGGGGAATGTGGGTGCGAGTCCTGTGCGGACGATTTTTGAGACGCCGTTTGCGGGGGGGGTGTGGCATAATTTTGGGGTGGGGGTTGATTTTGATGCTGGGTATGATGTCTCTCCCATAGCTCGTAGAGGTGAAGATACTGACAGGGGTGAAAGAACGACTCAAGTCTTCTACTCGACTGGCTCGAGCCCACTGGCTTCAGTGAGCCAGGCGGTGAAGAATAATGTTAGCGGGCAGGGGCAGTACCACTTTGGGATCCTGAAGAAGCCGGTTGGTGGGGGCGCGGATATCACGAAGAGCGGGTATCAGCCGAAGGGGATTGATGAGGGGGTTGTGTTTGGGGGGGTTTTTGAGGAGGATAGTAGTAGGGGTGGTTGTGTGAGCTTGGCGCCCTGATGGCTTTGGCATGGATTCATGATTTCATGTCTTGTCATTCAGGTCGTAGGCAACGTAAATATTCAAAACATTAACATATTCTGCGAGATCCAAAACTCCATGAACAGACTGTCGTGGCTCCCCACGACGCTCATTCCAAACACAGTCGTGCTGGATAGACAAAGCGGTACTAAGTTGAATGTTTCAGGCGGTATGAGACACCGAAAACTTTCATAACGAGTGCCACCTTTTCTATCCGCCACAAGACGTGGCGTCTCGACTCACACCTCAAGATAGATTAACGGGAAAGTCCCGACTCCCAAAGCCCTCCCTGGCACCGTTGCTGATCATGTTGTAAACCGAGTCAATCTTCGACGCAATCTTGGCCTGGAACGACTTCTCGTCATTCAAGTAATCGAACCAGATATTCACGATCCGATCCCAAATCTCCCTGAACTGCGGCAGGTTGTCATCTTCCCTCACAATCCTCGCCGCGTGCAGCAGATCCCCCAGCTCCTCGAATTTCGCCTCGCGCGAACAATGCTTCTGGATCTTGTCCACGAGTTTCTTCAACGCCCAGTACGCGTCCAGCGTCGGCGGGTCCTCGAGCGTCGGCTCGTCGCTGCAGATGTCTTTGTACCAGTACTCGACGAACCCGGCGAAGTTCGCATCAGCGGGGTGCATGTTATGGGTAGGTAGCAAGTCGATCTCGTTGTTCAGCTGGTCTACCGTGGTGATGGCGTAGACGCCTGAGCTGCTGACGTTCCGCAGGCGGCGGAACGGGCGCAGCAGGATCTCTGCGGAGCTGAAGGCTGTGATCCTGGTTATGTGGGGGTTGTTCACGAATCTGATGGCTACCTGGAGGCGATTGATGTTCCGCGGTAGCAAGCGGAGCCGGCCCACGAGCCGGTGTAGATGATCAGTATAATCGTATAGCTTTGACTCGGCTTCCTTGTAGTCTGGCGCGGCGGCGTTTGGTGTCAGTGGCTGGCCTGGAAACGCGAAGACGATCTGGATGCGGAAGGACTGGATGAGGTTGAAGCGGTCATGGTCGATTGGGGGGGTCCAGATCCTCTCGGTGGTCCCGAGGGCGGCGTTTAACGGGTTCCCGGGGTCGTGCATCGGGTCGTTGTATGTTGGCCAGCTTGGGCCATGGGCTAGATTGGGATGGCTGGCACCAGCTGCTCCTTGGGCAAGCATAAGGCGTCGCTTGTTCTGCTGCTCGAGTAGCATCAACTGCATCTGTATCTGTATTAGTGCTGCTTCCCCGTTCGTGTTTGAGGAGGAGGGAGGCTGGAATATATCAGGCTCAGGATACAAATACGTTTTGCACAAGTGAGGACATGTCTCGCGCAACCGACTAGCATTGCAAGGATTCACATACCTGGTAGTCCTGTTGCTGCACAGTTGCCATGTTACTTCGGCCAACCCTTGGGTGTGATACACTCGACACCTGCGTGCACATGTTGATCTGAAAGCCATTGAACTCGATCTCGAAGATCCTTGAGCCGTACAGAGCACCGATAGCTTCATCGTGTATCTGGCGATTGACGAAGAGAATGTTCAAGCAAAAGCGCTCATTGGATCGTACGATATGGTTTTTCTCAGCGATGATGTCTCTTTCAGGGAACAGGTACTGATAGATGCGCAGACGGATCTCGGCAGGGACTTTGAGGAAGAAGCATATCTTCTCGGCCAGTCGGTGCTCAGCACAGAGCTGGAAATCGTGCGGGACCCATTGGTACATTCGCTTGCATTCGAAGCCACAGGGTAGTGGTGCCCGGCACCAGCTCAAGAGCCTCAGCTGGTCGCGGTGGACCTTGCAGGTGGACATCATGCCGGGCATCGGGGGTCCTATGGCTTTGTGGGAGCAGCTTCCCCCTTTCCGTAGCTTGCCGGTGCATCTTGTCCATTGTTCATGGTCATGGTGAGGGCAAGTTTTGAAGTGTGCGGTGAGTTGATGAAACTGCGATATATCCTGACTTGCCATCATTCAGAGAAGTCGTATCATAAATTGAAGCTCGTTTGAGTAGAGGGAGGCAATGCGGTCAGCCTGGTAGTGCTGGGAATATGAAAGATTCTCGAATATCTCTCCGTCACTATCCCCTGCAGGATACCCAAAGTAGTCAAGACAACTTGTATGGCCTTGTAAAGGTGTTCTTGAGGAAAGATCTCCGGGTTCGAAGACAAGACATGAACGTACGCGCTCGCTCTGAGCCTGATCTTGAATCACCAGTCGTAAATTGAAGAGGCACCCGAGCCAGCTCCCAAAAGCTTGAGCGTACCTAAGAAAATGAAATGTGAGCAAATATGCGGTTAAATAGTTCCCCAAAGAGCGCTAATCCGCATCCCGCCTCACTTTTGCCTTGCTTCTGCCTTGGCTGTAAGATAACCAGACTAAAATTGATCTCAGGTGCTTTCTTTGGGCAGTCGATACTGTGCCACGATCTCGTAAAAGTGTGAGGCTCTTTTTGGTGTTCGGTAATGCATCGGCGCCTGATCCACAGTCCTCTCGAACTATCTAATCACTTGTCACTCATCGCAAATTGAGCACTTTGACCGCTACTTAGATAAATACATGTGTCACAGCCACAAAAGAAACCTTTGAAAATAAATAATATGCAGCGAGATTCAGCTGCCAAGATTGATTGTCTCCCATGCTGGTGGTTCGCCCACACGTGACCCAACTACCCCGCTATTCTACCCCGCCATGAGCACATTCCCAATGGTCTGAGGATCACTCTAGGGAGTAGTATGTATGGATGATCGGTCGAAGATTGAAAGAGTTACTCGCGAGCCTCGAGCCGTGACCTGGGAGTCTCCTAGCCAGGACGCTGAATGGCGGATACAAATCAATACTTGCAATATTTGAAGAAATGGACGTGAAATTTGACTATTATTTCTGCAATAAAACTTGGAAATATGTTAGTGGAATCTCCTTTTGAGAAACAGGGATCCATACTTTAGTCTAGAGTCTATTCAAGGCGAGGTCCAGGTTAGAAGACGCTTCTTACGGCGATATAATTGTCCGATCCATCTAACTCCAACTAATTGAAAACCACCGTCTTTGCTCCATTGAGCAGAACTCTTCTCTCCGTAACCCACTTCACAGCAGTAACTAGAACGTTGCTCTCAACGTTACTGCCTTCAATCGTCAACTCTCTCGATGATTGGACCTTCATCAAGATCACTTGTGACGAAGTGCGCCGTGGCTCCGATGATCTTCACACCCCGGTCGTAGGCCTGGTGATAGGGCTTTGCTCCTTTGAAAGATGGCAGAAAGCTATGATGGATGTTGATGATTTTACCGGACATTGCTGAGCAAAGTGCAGGAGACAACACTTGCATGTATCGCGCAAGCACAATGAGGTCTATCTTGTGCTCCTTGACCAAATCAAGCACCTTACTTTCCTGGTCCGCTTTTGTCTCCGCAGTGACGGGTAGATGTTGGAACGGGATCTTGTAAGTGGCTGCCAAGGGCGCAAAGTCTGAGTGGTTCGAGATGATGAGAGGAACTTCGATCTTGAGCTGAGATGTTGATTGGCGGAATAGTAGATCATTTAAGCAATGTCCAATTTTTGAGACCATGATGAGAACACGAGGCTTGCGGGACGTAGAGACGATCTCGAAGTCCATCGACATTTGTTTAGCCGTCCCGGTGCGCAAGTCATCGAGGTTGACTTTGTTATTGGTGTCGACTGGAGCGAAATGTACGCGCATAAAGAATTTCTTTGAAGTCGGGTCACCGAATTGTTGAGAGTCCACAATGTTCAAGTTGTGCTGAGCCAAAAAGCCAGTAACCGCGTGGACTATGCCGGCTCGGTCTGGGCATGATAGCGTGAGGATGAATTCTTCGCGGTTMGCCATGATGGGGACAATGCGTATGACTTGCTTGCMGATGAAACAATTGRTGCAAATATTGACCAGGTGGTTTCTCAGAGATCAGATAAGATAAAGTTTCTTTGACGCGTAGACTATCAAGAAAATTTTCAAAGGGACCATCACGTGGGGTCAAAACTTTCCGATTGCGGACCAGTAAGGGGCCCACCTTGACTTTARCCAAATAGCTCGAGCAAGCAGAAAGAGTTTCAAATAAGTAGGTGACTTAGCATACCCATTGACATAATTATAAGTCAAATTATACTTAATGAGGCGCTAGAGATAGCGTAATTCTTATGAATTTTAACAAAGCTGGCCAATATTTCGTATTTACAATTGAATAACAATACTTCCCACTCCGCTTGCAAAAATTCTGCCGAAAAACCTCACTTTGCTAATAGCAAAGAACAGAAGCTCAAAACAGGATGATGGAAATCAAATACCAGCTACAAGACTTAAGATAAGGAGATTTTAGTAAGTTCCTCTTCTTTCAAAAACTCACTCCAACCCCGTCCCGTCATGAGACTAGGTATGATAGCCGGGCTTACCAACTTATATGTCTCTGATACAGTCCGAATAATGAGTGGTGCTCTCACGCCACTGATAAGAGCTACATTGTCACCGGCTTCAATGGTGTTRCAAGCAATGCCAAAGTCAACAGTGTCGTCATGATRCCCGGAGTTTCCGTCGGTAGAAGGTACTRCTCCTTCTACATCCTCAACTCTTCGGCGGTGATGTGCTCTGCGTCTCGGATCTTCGGACGAGCTATTGTGGTAAGTTTTAATCGAGGTAGTGAAGAGAACCCGACGACCTCTRGCCAGGGCGTTACATATTGCGATATGAGTCTTCCAGATCTTGGCGAGTGAACTGAAAGCCATTAAAAAATGGCGSYAGGGCCTTGMCAGAACATTTTCTWGTCCATTTGACAGTAAAAGTGCCCTTTTTATCCTAAACTGTCGTTTTGTAAGGAGCGAGAAAAGYWGGGCTGGATCCTCGTGCCGGAAGAGAYYAAAAAACTCCGTCCATTGGAAAAAAGCCGRAACCGTKAAYCCCGATGAATYAAACTCTTCCGTTTCTGAAAGCATAGCTAACATATTGATGACGTCTAGTGACTCTGACAGATTCACGCGCTTCATGAAACGCAGCATCATTTTAAGATTCTTSAAGTGCTTAGTTTCCTCATGCGGCTGGTATATTGCTGACGTCTCTAGAAATTGATAAGTTCCAAAGACGTTTCCGTCTCGAARTAAACCACGGACTGTGAGTACTCTTTTGTCTTGGGGATACCAACCGAATACACTATGGGATCCCGGCGTTGCGTCGACAGGTTGGTCCAAGAAGAGAGGCGGGCTGATCCACAACGGATCCATTGGTGTCGACCAGTCCGGCACCCATGATGGACTGTCGTTGAAATGTTGATTGGCTGCAGGAATGAGTAATGCCAAGGACCTTGTCACTTCTATAATTTTCCTTGAAAGCTCGCTATAAATCTCACCGACCGGCAGATTTGTATCCGATAATCTTACTTCAACTGTTGTGAGACGCCTGAGAAYGGCATGCATAGCAAGTGCTTTGTCTTTGTCCTCGCTGCACTCTCTGGTACAGAGGCCGTTGACGAGATTGACTTTTGTGCTGTTTGCTGGATATACCGGTCCTTCAGCTCTTTGGCYAAGGAACMCCACACAAAGTYCACATAGCACAAAAACAAGGACYAGAAAGCCAACGATGGTTGGTAAAGCAATAGCCCAAACYGTTCTATGCCAGTGACTCCCAGAAAGCGACAAGTCGGAACTTGCATCCGAGAGATCCGTTATTACATGCTTTGCACTCTTACACGTCGATAAGCATCCAGCAGCTGTAATGCTCTGACAWGCTTGCAAACAAGCTGTGAGTGATGCTATAGACTTGTTGGAAGCGGATAACATAGACTGCAGTCTCTCATCCATAGGCTTAGTGGGGTGACCATTCGAGCCCRTGTGARTTGYAGARTCMATCAGTGCACCAAATCCATTGATCATACCTACGRTYGTGGCCCATMYAATGGCATTGGACGCAAYGGCCCWGTAAGAGTTTCGCATACGACTAACAGTTTCCGCGACATCAATGACGAAATCTCTGTATTGTAGCAAATGTGTCTGCTGTAGTGACTGATTATCGAGTGGAGGGCTGGAAATCGCCTGAACAGCATGTAGCTGRTCTCGGCTAAAAACAAGTTCAGTCCATGATTCCAGRACCTGAGTGAGACGAGGAGGCGAGCAGCGGCAAGCCCCTGAGTACTGTAGAAAGACGATRGCTCTTTCCAGGAGAGACCATTGGAGATGGATACYACCGACAACAAGAAYCGGGTTGGAAGCAAGTAGAATCTCTTGGTAAGTCCACATTCGTGTAAGCCACAGATTGTCAAAAAGAGCCATAAGATCGTGAAATGACACTCGATTCGATCTAGGTAGACTTACGCTCCGTGAATGATGAGGATTCCCGGATTCTACCCAGTCGCCCAAAGGCATAGGCGTACGCACCTTTACGTACTTCACCTTCGCGTTCGTTAAAAGAACCTGACTCCAAGTCCCATCGAAAATAGTGGTCGAACCCAGCATGCTCGATGAAATTGAGGGCTCGATAGCTGTTGCTGTTGCCACTTCCCATCCAGACATAGACTGTTTCGGCCTCGGAGTATATGTCGCCCATCAAAYTAATTTGGCTTAACTTCTCCTCCTCATTCGCTTGRTCGATACAAATGGCGTCTATCCAAATCGTGAARGATCCCACGCGGTGTCTGAGATGCCTCAAAGCATCGTGACCGTTTCGACTCAGCGAGAAGGCATGTCCACCACAACTAATCAAATCACGCTTCTCTTTTTCTTCGCTATCAATATTCCATACGTAGGTCAACGCAGCAAAGGGAGGATGGTCAGCGTCCAGGTCAATGACAGTGAGATCACATGACACAGCCTTGCCCAAATTATTGTCACCATCTGAGTGGACATTGAGGAGGCGAATAGTCCTGCGATTGCAGTTCAGGGGTGCTGTTGCGTAGATATCTGCCATCCCTGAATGTTTCTGTCTGGTTTTCGGCCTGGGTGTCTTGAGATGGATTGAGGTCTAAGGGGGCCTATTGTGCTTTATGCGAGCGCCGATCGCAGTCCGTCACAATAGGAAGCTGCGATCGCCGATATTCAAATGGATGATAGCGCTAAGCAGGTGCAGCTCCAGGGGTCTTCTCTCCTCAAGGCTGCAGATCCCTACACGTACCGTTAGGCTGCACAAGAGGAGCAGTAACGAAAGTCAAAGTACAGTAGTACTAGGAAGTATTTGCAGGTCAACAGTCGTTCGAAACCTCCTGTACTCACCCAAGATCGAGATATTCTTGAGGAAAATAGTTGTAGAGCAAAATGTCGGGCAAAGTGTCGAGATATTGAGAGAAAAGTGAGAAATAAAGCAAGAACAAATCTTCTCCGAGGGAATACTTCGTGAGGCAGAGAGATTTAGCGAATTCAGCCCCCAAATGTCTGAGAGCCCCTAGACCAATCAGAATACACTCTAAGACTGTACTGCAGAAGCGCCAAATGGACAGCTCGCGTCTTCGTGAACCTTCACGTGCGTACTGCGCCGCAACTTCCCTTCCGAGATTCCACCCCCAAATCCGGCTCGACAGATCGCTCCGACTGGTGACTGGTGACTGCATTCTTCCTATAAGATAAGTCTTAGCTGCTCTCCACTTCAACACTCTATTACCCTCGCAACACCATGAAAGTCATCCTCACAGGTAGCACCTAATTCGATGCTTGGACACACCCGCGATAACCTCCATCGTCGCGCTTTCGCGCCGCGATCTCCCCGCGCATCCGAAACTTACTGTGGTTATAATCGAGGACTTTGAGGTGTATCCGGAGGCGATACTGGAGCAGCTGAAAGGCGCTGATGCTTGCATCTGGTAAGCTTGCCAAATTGCTCATCAGGTCAGAATTGACAGCAAGAAGGTCAATTGGGACGTATACTTGGGACGAAAAAGTAGAGTTGGAGTACCCAGCAGCGTTCCAGGAAGCGCTGGTAAAGGTCTTGCATGGGAAGCCGTTCAACTACGTGTACCTTGGCGGTGCGTTCACGGAGGTGGATCAAGAGAAGAATCTTTGGTTCTATTCTCAGGGACGGCGTATACGGGTATGACTTTCCAAATTGCCTTGAAATGCCTTTTCATCCGTCGGATAATGGTATTTTGTTAACTTTCTCTGTTGACAGGGTCTCGCCCAGACCAAATTCCTAGAATTCGGGGAGCGTAACCCGAATGTGAAGACATATGTTGTAAGACCAGGAGGAGTATTGAAGGGARATGGAAGCATTGTTCAACCTTTGCTGGATTGCGTATTGCCAGTGGTTTCGGTGCGGATGCTGGCGGCCGTGATGGTGGATCTRGCTGTGAATGGGGGGGCTGAGAAATTGGTCGAGAATAAAGGTATTTTGGAGAGGGGAAAAAGCGTACTATCGAGGCAGAACTAGAGATTAATTGCCTCTTTCTACGAAAAATAATGAGACCATGTCTTTGTCAGGGGCTTTCATCATCCAGTATGAACCAGATCAACCTCCTGCTCACGTGAGTGGCCCCATTTTCATCCGGCTCTCGATTCATATTTATTCTGCTGAATAGACAGCTATTTTAATTGGTTTTCCCCTCGGAAAATTGCTTTGGTTTTCTACATGAGCAATCTCCATGACCCCAACTGGACGTGAATGTGAATGGCATCAATGATGTCAACTAGTTCTTAGAAACAGGTTTTCCGCCAAGAATATAAGAGARGCTTATCTTTGGAACAGCCATATTTTTGAAGCMGACGCGTGCAAATTACTACCATGTCAGCAYTAGGACCTATCGACCCATCTTCAGTCCAAAAAGAGGACCAAAAGGAAGCAGCATGGATCGTGAGGAAACTCGCAGGGGTAAAAGTCTCTATCCCAYCCAAGAGTTCACAAGCTTACATCAGTCATAGTCCATGACCGGCCGGGTCGCCATCTCMACCTATGAGTCTCTCCGCGCGACAGGCACCTCAGTCGTCTGCCTCTCACCATGGGGCGATTCATCTCCCCTTCTGCTTCCATGCATCCGCTTCCGCGACCTCGCAGTCCACACCGTTGTAGCCGCAACAGGTGGGACTGCAGCTGTGGCCGCACCAGCGATGGGGCCCATATCAGACATGGTCGTCGACACAATTGGCGACTCCGTTGTYGTTGATCTCGGTTTGCATGCAGGATTCGAAGCCGCGGTCTGGGCTGGMGACGAATTGTTCATTGATAAGCCAATGAAAAAGATCATACCGGCACACGACGCGCARCTCGCTACSTCTGGTGTGAARGTATTGACGATCACGCTGAAGTACAAGCATACGGTGGAGGATGCACAGCTCGGCTTCTTCAGGAGCGCCTCGCATGCAAATCCGAGTCTTTTTGCGAGCGTGAGTGATTACCTCGCGGTAGAAAAAGGGTGGTTCAGCCCATATCTATTCGCRAGTGCGAGAAGGCCTATCATTCCAAGGACGATGAAGCCGGATGTTGTCTTTTGTCATGGACCGTTCTTGTCAGGCGACTATCGCGTTGGTGAGACGCTTGTTGCACAGAGTGCGAAGGTACTGCATCTTTGCGAGGGTCCACCCACCACTGAGACTGCAGCGTCTACTGCACCGAAATCAAGCTTAAAAGACAAACTAAATGCCTCCAAAATGAACGATAAGATCACAAGTCTCATGCACCGAGCGAAATCTGCCCCACCTCCGGATAAAACAGACCCTCCACGACCTTCATCTCCACCTCCAACTCTACAGCCATCAGTGCCTCCACCCCGTCGGCTTGCTGTCATGCTACTGGGATTGAAGCCCCACCGTCTAGGCATGTGGACATCTTCCCAACGACCTTCGGAGTCTATACTGCAATACATTCTCCTGAACGGTGCACCCACCATCATCCTCCCCGCTCTCGCTGGAGCGCCGCTGATCGCATGGAACACTCTTACCATACGTTTGAGTATGTCTCATTGTGTGTTGACTGGGCTCGCGTCACTGTTGGCGATGAGGATGAGGAGCGGAAGAATGCTGTAAGGGATGCACTAGCGCTCGTCGTCGCTGCTGCTGCACAGAGCTTTGATAGCAAGCCGGTGAAGAAGGATGTAGATTTGGATCGGGCTGGCATTGTCATCTTCCGAATACTTTGATACTTACCTGTCCCAGGCAGCACAGCCCCAAAGGCTTCAGGAATCCCACACTTAGAAGCATTTCCCTCTTTCTCACCGCCCTTTCCCATTCAAGGATCTAGCTACATTGAATTCATATTCCGAAGAAACAAATATTGTGCAAAGAACCTACCAAAAGATCCTCCTTACTCTAGACTTAACTGTTTTACATCTATCTTGACTGCAAAACGTATTAACCTCATGATATACCTAATGCTTTGATACCCTACATTAAAACAAGTCCTGTGACTCCACCCCCGCCTTGGCCCCGAATAAATAGATGGAAGATACTGAGAAAGCCACAGACTAGTCGTTTCACATATTTTCATTCTCTGTCTCTTCATCCTCTGTCTCTTCTTTCACCATGTACCCTTCTTTGATCATCCAATCTTGCAAGGATTCTGTTACCTTGACCGGCATATGCTCAATCAGTCTCTGACATGTAACCTCCAGATCTTTAACTATGCCATTCGGACTATCTTGATCGCTGTATATCATACAAAAATATCCCAAATCTAGATGATCCTGTAGTAAGCCCACTAGATTGGCTATTTCGCCTTCGGCAACTTCTGGCCCCTCGAGTCCCCCGTGTCTGTATCCTCCATCTGTTTTCTGGAAGAGTTGCATTATCTTGAATTCGGGCTCCACTTCACTGCACCTCGACGCAACCAAACGCATTTCATCCATGCGGCCATATTTCTCACACCTGGCCATGATGGTACGAGCCAACCAAGAGAAATTTACTTTGATGATAATAGCCCATGTTAAATCTTCGGGACTCGTAATATCCCAGCCACAATAGTGCTTCCCTCGGTACTTTTTACCGTAGCAGTAAAGCAAAGATGTTGTGCGTAAGTCTACAGCCGCATTGAAGAAGTGTCGAAGCCCAGTCAATATTTGATCGTCGGCGTATGACCATTCCGGTGTAGCCGGGTGTTGTTCGAAGACGATGTCGAAGAACTGGTCTTTCCAAAACACCGTGAACGGAGTTTCAAGTTCGCGATTGTCCCTCATGATCTTAAGATTAGGGTCAGCGCCCTTGTCCAGAAGCCAAGAAATTAGATTGATCTTCCCTGGTATAACTTTACGCCTTACTTTATTCCTCCAAGGCAAATCACTAGACCTAGAACACGCGAAGTATAGAAGCATTGACTTAGTGTTGGCCGGCAGACGACTCTGTTGGAATTCCAGTTGCTCTACACCGTTGCGGGTGTATTCATAGTAACCAACTATAGCAGGCAAACAAAAGAAATACGCAGACTCTTCGGCGCCTTGGACTGTCTTTCGATATAAATCAAGCAACTGGAAGTCCATTTCTCCCGATGACCTATCTTTGACGTCAACCATAAGTCGCAATGCGAGGTTGCCCTCGGGGAAGTCAAATAACGAGCCAGGTACCTCCATCCAGTCTAGGACTTTTGATATGGGCGAGAATAAGCCCGCGCAAGCTATAGCACCTCTAGCTAGGTCGCTCAAGAATTCCTTGTCCGATTTCGACTTATGGCTCAGTATTTGTTTGCCGGCGTAGGTTTCCTGGAGGAATTGCCGAGCAGACCGATGGATAAATGAGATCCTGGAATAATTTTCAAGGGTTTTGATCCTCCTTAGAGCAGGCCCCTCGCCACTCTCTCTAATTGCCAATCTTGTGTCCCAGGGTATTCCGCCAGAACCAGAGGACCAAGTAACTTCCAGGAGCCCGGCGCACCGAACAGCGAGGCGCTTTTCAACCGTTTTGCACAGCTTAAGCAGCTCAATTTCCTCCTCATCTATCACTATATCATCGATTGACTTCTGAGATGCAACCATGAGGCCAAAGAGGGAAAATGGATATCCCAATTCGTGTGCGTTCAGAGTCAACTGGAAATAGGACGCCGCCTCAGAACGATAAACGTCTTGAATAGCCTCATCCTCGTTGAGTCGGGACCACATGTGAGTGTAAAGTCGATCCATGTCCCGTGGAAGACCATCGACGCGTTTCATTAGCGTATCCCAGTTGTCTTCGTTGGTCATTCCTGTCTGAAGACTTTTCGTAGCAAGTCTTGCCCAGAGAAAGACACCATCAGCCTTGGAGGTTATTTCATCGACGAGGGTATCCCTTGATTTTTGCGGGCCGCTTTGCAAGAGCTGCTCAAAAGAA
>QYSG01011602.1:3093-26613 GCA_003988875.1 Lachnum nothofagi
ATATTTATTTGTTTTATAATATTTATTTGTTTTATAATATTTATTTGTTTTATAATATTTATTTGTTTTATAATATTTATTTGTTTTATAATATTAATTTAATATTATAATATTTTTATTTTATTTAAAAATTATAAAAATTAAAATTTTAAATTTTAATAATATATTTATTTTCGTTATATTAAAAGAAATTAATATATAAATAATAATTATAATATTAATAAAAAACAAAACAAAATATTCTACATAAAATATTTTATAATAATAATAAATAATATATTTAATATTTAATATTTAATAAATAGGTTAATCTATAATTTTTTCTATATAATGTATAATGAAAAATTAATAATAATCGATATTAAATTAGCTTTTATTTTAATATTAATTCTTTTTTATTAATTTAAATCTATAAAAGAAATTATATATATTGATTTTTAAAATAATAATAATAATTAAACAAATATTTAATATTTGTTTAAATTAAAGTTTATTGATTTCTATAAAAAAATTATATTTTATTTAAAATATAATTATTATTTTATTTAAAATAATAATAATAATAAATAAAAAATAATAATAAATATTCTGAAAAGTTTCCCTTTAGTTTTTAATAATAAATATAATAATTTTAAAAAAAGTTATATTTAATTATAATTATTATTATTATTTAAATGGAATATTTTATCTTTTATATTTTTGATATAATATTTAATTAGTCAATTGATATGATTTTGTAAAAACTATATATAATTTAATAGGTTTTATATAATTTAGTTTTTATAATTTATTATAAAAACCTTTTATAAGCCCTATGCAGTGGCCCCCGGAGGGCCAGCGGAGCGTCTTTTATTAATAATAATAATAAAATTTAAATAATAAATAATAATAAAATCCCTGTGCTGGGCTTGCCGTTACCCCCGCGTGACGGCACATATTTACTTTTTTGTTTTTATTTGAAGTATACTCGAAGACGAGTACTTCACCTCCTAAGGAGGGACGGATATAACGGGGCAATTACGTAGCTTCTGCACATAATGCACATACCATATATATAGCCCTAGCTCTAGAGAATTACAACTTCAGTGTTTACCCATATTCACTCTAAGGGGCCCTTTACTTTTATCACTTTTACCCCTTTTTAATATATTAAATAATTTTTTTTTTAAATTTAAAAACTTTAAATTTATTTTTAGTAAAAACTTTATTAAATATATAATTAAAGTTTTAATTTATAATAATACTTTTAATTTAAATATTAATTTTAATTAAGATTTTTTTGAATTTTTTTTATTTGCTATAATTTTTAATTAAAATAATTTTATTATTTTTAATTGTTTTATATTTACTAATTTAAAAGGTTAGTGTGCGGAGTTTTCCTCTATATTTTCTTTTTTTTATATATGCCTTGATTTCTAGGTCCGTCCATTTGTTTCATTTGTTTTATTAAAACTGATTAGAATTATTAAAATTAATAATATAAGATTTAATTTATATTATTTTATTATCTAAAAATAAAAATATTTTAAAAATAAAACTAAAGAAAGGCAGAAAAAAAAAAGGATTTGATTTAAAGGCTTTTAATACTTTTAAAAGCAATATAAACGTTAATAATCATATTAGCGAAATTTATATATTTTTAAGTTTAATTATAAGTTTTTTATTATTTTTACTATTAAAAACAATTATTTTTAAAAAGATTTTAAAATTTAAAATAATAGATTTTTTAATAGGCTTTTTTGCTTTTGTTTTAGTAAACTTTTTTTTTTAATTAAAAAAATATTTTAAAAATATAATTTAATAATATATAATATTAAAAATATTAATATTACTTAAATAAATAATACTAATAAAGCTATCGGCGGGGTAATGGGGTATTTGCTATTATTTAGCTTATTTTCACGGATTTTTAGTGTATGTACGGGCAAAAGTTCGTGCGCGTATGCTAAAAATCGGCAAAAGGCGCTGAACTCGCATATTACTGTATCCGAGCTGCGGGAAAAGAGGTCGGGGAGTTTAGCTGCCGACTTGTGGCGTGCTGATGTGGTGCCCCGCGAGCTCATTCCTCTCCCGCAATGCTTCAGCCATTCTACCCGTAGTTGRTGGTTCAGGATGTGCCTCTTTTGTAATGGCTTTTACGGTTATTAGAGGGCAATGGGTGAAAGTGAGGAAAGTGGGATCTTGGACTTGTTTGGTTAATGCAGATACACACTGGGTCTCTTTCCTATGATACTGTACAGAACCGCTTTGCACGAGTCAAACCTCCATTGTTGAATCCAAATGATGAAAGTAGTTGCCGCCATAAAACATTTCCAGACCGCTTTCTCCGTTATGCAACAATAAAATACTTGTACAAAGAATGAACCACCTCGTGTGAGGCTGTCCTCAGCCCCGAGACTCAGCAGACTTTCGTTCCTTAATCCTCAAAAGTTTTTCTTGGTACGAAAGTTTCCATTCCACTTCATATTCCTAATCTTTGTGGCCATTGCGCGCGGAGCTAGGGGAGTTGTGGTTGTTCGAATTGACCTGGTGATTCTTGTCCTTCCGAGCATCGTCAATGGCAGTTCGTTGCTGTATGCTTGAATCATGACTCTTCCATTCGACTTTTGTATCCGGGGGGAATGCGAGGACGCGTTTCATAGTCTCTCTGTAACTCTTATTAGCAAACGTCTCTAATTAAAAGAGGGACCATGATAGCATACCTGATCTTAAGGACCCGTCCGCCGTCGACACGGGTCCAGATACTCAAGATATCCTCTCCATTACGCACACTGAGCACAGCACCGCAGACCTCATCGCTAGCTTCTGCAAACTCTCCACCAATGATCGCAAGGATTAAATCCTCCCAGTATCTGTCTGCTACTCCCTTCTTCAATCGGACAATCCATTTGCCACCATTCTTGTTCTCGTCAACCTCCCAGACAGGTCGGATGCCTTTCTTGAAGATATGATAATCTGAGACAAGAGGCAGTGTCGAGGGGCGCTTCAAATGTTGGTATACAGCCCAAAAATCCTCCACTGTATCAAAACCTGCCATGGCGTGGATGGTCTTTTCGTACTCAACGAACCCATTCGACTTGGAAATCGGTGGTCGGTACCAGAATACCCAGCTATCCCTCAGAGGGTGCRTCAGAGCAGCTGGGGCCTTGGTGCTCTCGGCGAGAGAAGATTTGGAGGGTTGGGACCCCAGATCCTTGACTTGCTTCTCCGTGACCGGAGTCTTCGCAGATGATCCTACTATGCTGCCGAAGTCGAGCGCACCTCCAGGGGTCTTTGGTGTCTTCGCGGATCCGAAAGAAGCAAATGCGCCGGATCCTAAGCCAAACGCGCTGGATGCGCCTGCGGTTGGAGATGCTAGAGAGCCTGCTGAAGGAGACATGGCTCCGAACGGATTCTTATTACTGTGCGAAGAGCTGTCTCCATGGCGCCTTCCTAAATTGTAGGTTCGAGGAGGGTGGTCGGTGCCGTTGGTGGAAGGAGCACCTGTGGACAATGAGAGCTTGCTAGTGCTGTGAAGATATCAAAGTTAGTCTTGCGCAGAACAGGTGATAATTTGCATGGCGAGACTTACTTCGAGCGGCGAGTCCACAGGTTCTCCCTATCCATTCCGGCTAGATGAGAATACTTCGGGCGTAAGGATGGTCGCGGCAGCTCTCAACTTGGTGGTGCWGAGCTTCTGGGTAAATGGATGGCTTTATGGGATGTTTCTAGCAGGGGAGTGAAAGTGGTAGTGTTTCGAGCTTAGAGGAAGATGTTTGAGATGGATCGATGGGCGAGATTTTAATAGAGTTCGCGATCTAGTACAATATCGGAGAGATCGAGAGGGGGGGGGGGGAAATCAATCCAGTAAAGCTGGCGGTAAAGTATGCGTTTTGTAGAAGGTGGTGCAGCTGAAGGCTTAAAGAGGCGGCGTAAAGTTCACTGTCCCGCTGCAGACAAGAAAGATGGCGCACTACGGCAAGGGAAAACATTTTCCCGCAGGGCCATTTCCTGCTTGATGGTCAGTGTTCGAATTCTTTTCTTCTTCTTCAACAGCAAGACCTCCAACTCAAATCTTCGCCAGCTCGAACCTGTTACCACTCAGCTGGCGACTCCGATGCGTGGTCGAGATTATACACCGCTTTAAAACCATCGTTGCGAGGGCCGCTTTCACAGCTGGCTGCCATGAATCGATGATGACCTACAGATGGGAACATTTTTTTCTTTCGCTGATTCCTCCAAGCTACTATTKGAAGGGGCTGACGATGGAATGATGCAACGACATCTTGTTCCAAGTCAGTCCTCACGACAGTAGCAGGCTATTCAAGCCCCGGATCGTTCGGTCGCCTTCTCTGCAGGACCAGCCGTCACCGCCAGAGTTGGTGATATTTGAACATCCTTTGGGCTTGGACATCCTACAGTGCGGGACTCTATGTACGTGACCTTAGCTTTCGCCTTYCACATTGAGACATGAAGAAAATTAAATTTCTGGTAATATGAATCAGCCACCGTACTGGCGAGTCTAGCATGGGTTGGTTGATGTTGAAATATTATTTGGCAAAGTCTGATCGTGTTCAACTTGTCGTTCCATTTTAGCAGGTCGACATACAGTTCTAGTATACTAACGTTTCTTGTTTATGATAGGTGCCCCATAACCTTCGTAGTCAAAGATTCTCAACCTACCGTATGCAAATAACATACGGAATCTTTGATTTCAAGGCTTACGTGAGCAAAATACATGAAAATCTATTTAGTCTAAAGTGGTATCACTTTATCTCAAACGCCCATCTTTACATCAACGCTCTCTCCAATCTTGAAGCCAAGTTCTTCCGGCGTTTTCGCATGGCCACCCGTCACTATGAATTTCTTCCTCATGTTCGGATAGTTCTCCCTGTACCAAATCTTTGCTGGCCCCCAGAAATTCTCTTTCTCACACAGAGTACTCTTTCTCCTCGGCCTTGTTCTCAATTCTAGACAATTTTGGTASTGTAGGCGAATSTTCTTAGAGTCCCGTCCTGGCAGCCTTTTCGCGATGTCTCCCCAACCCATGCCACCGCCTTCCCTAASCTCGATGATTACAGCATCTTCATCGTGACTCCATGCGCTTCGCATGATAGTTATAGCCTCTTGAGATATGCGGGCAGGATTGGTGATGAGATCGTCCAGGTTATTGATATATTCAGCATCCTCTGGATAATGTAGCATATGGAAATCCGTGCCTTCACCCCTTTCCTCTACGCGCTTCTGCTCCCATGCCTCCATTTCTTCTATGGGAGGCAGACTCAATCTATTTGACCAAACTCTAGCGATTGCAGATGCTTGGACTTCCACAAGTGGGAAAGGGGTGGCTTTCTGAGGTAGGCTTACGAACGTTAGCGTTGGGTGATACATGTCGAAAATGTGCTGGTAGGCGCCTAGGACTCGGCGGCCGGTCGTTACTGCTGGCGGGTCTAAGGTCCTCAGAAATGGATACGAGTAGAGATACCCTGTGCAGTAGACGATGGCATCGATGTCCTTCTCTATGCGCCCATCTTCGAATTGAACGCCTCTCTCCTCGACAAGGTATTCGGCAATTGGCGGCACTTCTTCCTTATGYTCCTCTCCTATCCCTAGCTTCAGAGGGGACACTTTCTTGATAGAATTTAGCAGAGGCTTTCGGGAAACATGGCTGATTTGCGTTCCAATATCTAGACCAGAAGCCGCGCCTCCGACCACGATGACTTTCTTGTTCGCAAAAGCTTCCRGCGAGCGGTAGATTTTGGAGTGCGAGATGATATTGGGATGCGTGGTGTTGAACTCTTCGATTCCTTTAATTGATGGAATGAATGGCACGGAGAAGTGACCGTTAGCAATAACGACAGCATCGTATATGGCCATCTTGAATTCTCCCGTGACCGTGGATTTGGTAGTGAGCTTCMACYGGTCTTCCTCTAGTGGCTGAATGTTATCGACCTGTGTTGAGAAATGAATGAGATCTCTAACATCCTGCGAATACTTGACGAGGTATTTTTGAACGTCCTGCCGCGTTGGGAAGAACAACGATTCCAATGGGAACTCGAGATCTGAGTATTCCATGAGCTGCTTTGGGATATTCGTATTTAGACACTCATACATGGGGTTGGAGAAAACCGGCGCTGAGCCCTCTCKCCGAGTTGGGCTCTCTGGTGGGAGATGAGGGCTTGTAGAAGGTACTGCTACTTTTTCTTCCCGTGGAGGAGTGTAATACCAGATACCGCCAACCTCAGCTTGTTGCTCGAAAATTTCAATCCTCTTAAAGTTCGTCTCAGCTTGTAGATACTTTGCAGCCGCAAGACCGGCCGGACCAGCTCCGATTACAGCAATCCTTTCCACCTTGAATGGGGGTGGTGTCCGTAGAATTGAGCCCATCTCGAAGAATAGAGGAGGGGAGGGGCTCGATTAACGTTTCAGAAGGGTAATTTCCTCAAAAGAGTCGAGACGTTTCGTGAAAATATAATATACATTAAGAGAATAGTAATGAGGATATAAAAGGTACAGAGCAATAGAAAATTTCCAGGGTGAGGTGATTTTTGGGACCAGCCTCCCACCATTGATTGATTGATGCTGTAGTGGGGCTGCAAAGGCCGATTAGTCCCCCAGCCTATGTAGCGCGGAGCATCCCTGCACGTCACGTCTGGAGCTTCAAAGAATACCTTGCTGGAGACTACGCGACCTTGAATTTACAAAGGCGACACCCGCYCTCTCGCTCTCCTCGAACAGATGCAACACGCCAGGAAAGCATAATATGGTGTACCTCGATCYAGAGGGCCATCATTTTCGATCTTGACGATGGACCCTCCAGCTACTACCAACGGACATTCAACACTCCAAGGGACCGCACACATTGCTATTGCGCAACTCACGCCTCTACTCGTCGCGCCAGCTTCTAGATCAATCAAAGCGATCGTTACTCTGACCTGGCCCTACAGCTCTGCCACTGGATCTGTTGCATTTCTGCTCGCTGAACCAGATTTTCGTCTACGGAGGTCCAGAGGGCAGGTGCGAGTACAGTTTGCGGGCTCCAGCGCAAAGCGCGTCGCGGGCTCCGGCATTGCGAGTGGCGATGAAGTTGATCTATGTCTAGATGGTGTGGAATGGCTGGAGGAGGAGAACAGAGTTTCGACTCCCGGGAGAGGGGTGGAGTTTGAGCTCAAGTTTACGGAGAGGCTGCTCCTGCAGGTGAGTTTCTCCAAAGCTCTAATCTTGGAAGACTATGCTGATTTTTCATTTCTAGTTCCGACCTGAGGGTTCTGAGTCTGTCATTCTAATCGATATCGATCACCCAACCCCAGAACCCGAAGCAGAGCCCCAGCTGAACCCAGGAGTCTCACCAGAGCCTTTCGTCTCCCTTCCCCCAATCGCAAACGGCTTTAGAAGCTCGACACAATCGGACAATGAAAGTAATAATAACGAGTTCTCGTCTCCCGCATTTCTTAAGCGCGCAAGAACTTCCTACGGATCCCTGTTTGAAGGGTCGGATCCATTCGAGGAGGCTGATGGCTCAGTCCGCGGAAAGGGAAGGAAGAGAACGAGGCTCAGCCAAAGATGGACTTACGCCAGTCGATCTCCCACGCCCGAGAGGGAAGAGTCGGCAGAAGCGAGCGAGGAGCCGACTACTGAACTTGTTGTGGAGTCTCGACCTATGATGACCGATGAAGGATGTCAAACAGTGGAATTGGAAGTTGACGATGCTGTGGAAGCTCTAGCCAGCTTCTCGCGACAGGCTGTGAACGTTTCCAGCACGCCTTACGCTAAGGTGGATGAACCCCTAGACCCAATGACCCCACCACAGCAGCCTGCTGTAGTCGAGAATACAATGCCACCCCCTGCAATACACACAACTTTTCCGCCGGAAGCACCTCAACAGACCTTCGCACAGCAACCGCCTAGCTCTCCTCGCCTCCTACCTCAGCCTTCCGAATCATTGCCTCTTGTGTCTCCCTTGGTCTCAAAAAGCTTGTTTGGCTTCACAGAACCAGCCAAAGCAGCCGCTTTCTCAAAAACCGAAATCCAAAGTGGGCAGCCTCTAGACTCTAGAGTGAGCTCAATGCCACCAACCGAAGTCGCAGAGGAAGATCTTTATTCAGCCAGCCCAAGACGCTCTACCGAAGTACCCACTTCGGATTTCTCAAATACGTTTTCTAATACTAGCAGCTTTCCTCCTGCTACTCTAGAAGGWCATTTTGTCACAGAGAACCAATATGGTCAATGGCAGAGTGAAACTGGTAACCTGAGCCACACTCAGTCTCCGTATAAGCAACCCGAGCAACCGGATGATATGATGGAAGACGAGCGCTTCGACGTTGAAGGACGTCAAGACGTACAAGAATCAACTCATTCCGTCTCTGAGGATCCGATCCACCGGTACCCAGAACTCGATGACTCAACCGGTCAACATCCAATACCAGTTTGGGGACAGCATGAAGCAGTTGCGTATCCTGAACTACCAGGGGATGACGACGGRATGGGGGACACTTCTAGAATCCTTCCTCCAGCAACCCACTCTACGGGTATGTCTCGGACTCAAAGTCAGCAGTCACAGGCGGTAGACTTGACAGAAAGTAGTGATGAAGAGGCTGAGACCAGAGGGCAAGGGAATGAGAGGAATTTGTTCGGTTCAGAAGACGATGAAGAGTCAATTGTTGATGAAGAAGAGGAGATAATTGAGGAATTCCGGAGTCAATATTCGGCGCCGGATAATCAGAACGAATATGATGAGAACGAAGAAGGCTATGACGAAGATGATTTTGACGAGAACGGGGAGCGATATGACGAAGATGAAGAGGATTACGAGAGCCAAGGCAGTTACGATGAAGAGGAGCCTCCGCAGCCGACTGTACAAAGAGAACCTGTAGTCATAGACTTGCTCTCATCCGACGATGAAGATGGCGAGATGCCTGTACCCAAGCAAGCCATGGCGATTACTCAACAGGCAGCCCCTGAAGCTGGATCTGAATCTGAATCTGAGGACGAGGAGAGTGGCTCCGAGGAGGACGRGACTGACGATCAAGAGGGTTTGCGTGGTTACAAATCCAAGCTGCAAGAGGCTCAAATTCCAGATGAAGAAAGTGAAGCCGAGGAGAGCCATGAGGATGAGTTGAGTGACCGTCAAGACATCCAAGCTGAATCGGACTACAACAGGGAAGAATCAGAGTCTGTCTCAGAAATACCAATGGCCGGCGGAGTTCTCCCTGGCGAGAACTTAGCTAGACCAGAGCCAACTATGGAGCCGATGATGGTGGACGACGATAGCCCTGAAGAAGTTTCGATAATGCGGCAAAAGCGAGGACCCACCGAAAGGCAGATCAAATATTCTAGATCCTTGGGTATGGATGGTGCAAATGACGRGCCCGACCAAAACCCCTCCAATTTGCGTTCTACCCACGATAAATTATCTGTGGAACYAGATTCTCAACAGAACCAGAATATTGGCCAGCTGCCTACCCCTGATGATACTCAGGAGGGGGAGAGAATCATCACTCTAGAAACGTCATTCTCGGCAACCAATGAATCACAGGGTAAATCGAGTCTCGAATCTCGCGCTGAAGGTCAAGACTTCGTAGTTGAAATYACCGAACCTTCAACAGCCGTAATTGATCAGACCAAGGCGCTATCGATTACGGAAAAGGAGATTACAGGCGAGCAAATCTCGAGCACAAGCGAGGTACCAGAATCCAGTAATGTCGGAACAGAAGAACAGGTCTTTGATCACATTATTGAAGAAGCTATGGAAGAAGCCTTGATGGAAGTAGCTCCAACCGAAGAGCAGGTTTTCGATCAAATCGTGGAGGAAGCTACGGAAGATGCCTTAATGGAGAAAGCTGGTGAGGAGCAACCCACGAGCCGAGACCAAGAGTCCGAATTGCAAGGAGCTGCAACAGAGGAGGACTTGGGAGAGGCGATTGAGGAAGCTAAGACAGCGGAGGAGGCAGGCGAGAGCAAATCTGAGGTCACTAAGAACAAGCTTTTCGAGAAAGTGCTCGAGGAGGCAGTTGACACGTTAGTGGAAGATCACTCAGAGATGGTCACGCCGGGGGCCGATTCGCCGGAAGATGTTTTGAAAGAAACTGTGCTTGAAGTCCAGCMAACAGCGGAGGAACCAGCTCTTGTGAGCCCTAGAAGGAGCTCTAGACTTGTCAAGCCTACGGTCGATACCAGGGAGCACATGCCGTTTTCCACTCCTGTTAAAGCTACCAAGACCGTCGAACAAAATAGCGTTCGGCCAGACCGCTCTCTTCCAGTAGTCATTATCGACGAGCAACGTTCTTCTCCCGAGGGTCATGATGCAAGTATTGAGTTGGCGCTTGCAGCTCACGATTCGCCTCCCAAGAAGCACAATCTTCGAAAACCTTCTACCGCTAGCGTCGACGCTCCAACTAAGCAACACAACCTTCGGAAAATACATGTCACTGAAAATGAGCCGCAAACTAGATCTCATAACCTTCGTAAGGCCCCAGCTGAAAAAGCTGGAAGTGAGGTTGCCTCTAGACAACACGATCTTCGAAGACCCTCCATTGCGGCTGCAGATGTACCAGCGAAGCAGCACGACCTCCGAAAGACTACCTCGTCTGTTGTGGATTTGAAGTTGAAGCTTTCAAGAGCCTTGCGAACTCTACTAGGCGAGTTCACTGCTTTGAAGGTTCTCCGTTATCACCTGAGCGAAAAGCTCGAGGTACTAGCAGTCGCCACCACCGACTCGTCTGAACCCCAACGCGGAAAGGGAGGTCCAAGGCAATTTCTCACTACCTTCAATATCACCGATGTATCGATTGCTCCTAGTGGTGTCACAGAAGTACAGGTTTATCGACCCTACAAAGAAGCCTTACCGGCCGTCAAGCCCGGTGACGGAGTTCTGCTTCGAAATTTTCAGGTTGTAGCCGCAAAGAACAGAGGCTTCGCACTGCGTTCCGAAGAGACGAGTAGTTGGGCAGTGTTCAAGGAAGAGGACGAACCAGAGGTTCGTGGGCCGCCCGTAGAGCTGGGAGCCGAGGAGAAGAATCACATTAGTTTGCTGAAGGAATGGTATACAGGTTTGGATGCGACGACAATGGCGAAAATCAACAGGGCCAATGAAACTAAAGGAACACCGGCGTAACAGCATTAGGAAGGCGTTGATAGTGAGCGATTGCATCTGGGGTTAGGGTCAAAATATTTGTATAGGTATGGCGCTTGGGGTTAGGGAGATATTGTCAAGTATTGAGCTCCATAACTACAGTCATTGTCTAGGAGAGGCAATTGTATCTGCCTAATGGCCTGGGTATCAAATCAGGCATCTCAGCCTCTGATTCACGCAATTATTGATCCAGGTGAATCTTTCACGAAAGAATAGATAGATCTTTTCCGTTCACGTAATTTCTCCATCTTCAACCGCTCACCCCGATTCAGGACACAAACATCTTTCATTGCATGCATACCACAGCAAACATTCGATACTGACTATCACAAGCAAACACTCTCTTTGAAGTCAATTATCGTTATCTCCCACTTGTCCCGGCAATATCATCATATATTATCAGACCTTGCGATTGACGGTTGAGGCAGTAAATGGGRCTACGGAGGGCAGCAGCCACCAAGCACGCGAGACAGGGTTCACCTCATCTAAAAACAGTAAGTCCCAAATAACTTCTTTACTTCGTATGCGACGACGAATACTCCCACGACCTCTCGCGGCCATTTCCTCGCCCTGAAGTCTTTCTCATCCAAATTTCCTACCGCATCCTTTGACAATGGCCACAAAAGCTCAGAATACTTTCAGATGGAACGGGACCCCGAACGCGAACGCGTAGAGAGAAAACGACCACGCAAATTGAAAAGTCGCAAAGCGCTCGCCGAGTCCTCACTCTCTTCAAATYCCCCCAGCACGCCCAGGAAGAAGGCACGATTGTTTAAGGCTTTTGAGGAGGACGAGGATCGAGTGTGGCCGATCAAAGATATCAGGGCAGAGCGGGGCGCAAACGGGCGCCTTGAGTATTTGATAGACTGGGTGGACGATCCACGGACTGGGAAGCCTTATACTCAGAGCTGGGTATGTTGCAATCTTTTGCACGATCATGGGATTGTGCTGATATTTGGAAATAGGAGCCGGCCGAGAACGTTACAGAGAAAGCGATCAGGGACTGGGAGAGGCAGAAAAGAAAGAGACGCGAGGAAGTGCAGCGGCGGCGCGTTTCTACTACTCAAGACRAGCTTTTACTCTTCGAGCTAGAAGGCGCCCAGCTAGACGATAGCCAGCCCATACGCACATCGAAACGGAAGCGCATCTYGAAAGCATATATTGCTGAATCGCCGGAGCAAGTTCCAAAGAAGTCACGACGGGAGAGTTTCGGCTCGCCTCGGCAAAGGGAGATCAAGGATASCTACGAGGAGGAGCTTTCAAGTGGAGGATATAGGACAGCACTGCAGATTATACTGAGGCCACCTGAGAACTTTGATCCCAGCGAGTATCAGCGTGTCGAGTCTTCGCAGCCGTCGCAGAATTCGCATCCTTCTCAACTATCTGGCCCTTCTCAAGAGATTGGCAATTCGGCATCTGTATCTTCACAGCCACAATCTCAGTCTCAGCCACGGCCACCTCCGAGACGACAGATCTTCTGGGACGAGGACATTGTGGTCGCGGATTCTCAAGATTTGCTGAATTCTGAGTCTTACAAGCCTTCGGGGACACAAACTTCTGGGACAAGACCAGATACTGGTACGACTTCTGAAGATCCGATTCAGACTACCTTTCAAAGTTCATCTCGTGACGATACCGAGGGTTCTGCTTCTGGGACTGGAGCTGCTGGATCAACAGACTACAGATCTAGTACTTATCATATCGAGGAAACCCAACTAGAGCAGGCCCCTGGAGAATCTTCGACCACGAGTCTTGTAGAAACCACGCAAGACGTTTCTTCGGAGAGTCGGCCTGCCGAAGACAGCTCTGGTAGCAAGGTCATACCCGACTCGGAATCTCAAGGCGGTTTAGAGACTGCGCAGGAGAAGTCTTCAGAGGCCCAGGCTGCTATCGATAGCTCTTCTAGCAGAGTTATAGACGACCTCGCTTCTCAAGGTGATTTGCCGACAACGCAGGATAAGCCCTCGGAGACCCAGCCAGCGCCAGCCATTGAGAATTCTTCTGCTGAGAATATAGACGATTCAACCACCCAGGACCCTTTCAGTGTACAATCAGAAGTACCCGTTCCCCAAGAAATTGGTTCTTCGTCGGCGCATAATCACAGCTCCACACGGGCTCACGCGACCGAGTATCAGCTAGAAGACACAGAACTCCTCCCACCCCAAGAGAATTCTATTCCAGATAGACAGCCCGACCAGCCTGACGACTTTTCAAGCAGCTTTCCCTTCCAGACGCAACTTCCTTTTCTTGAAAGCGACCAGGAGGGTGCTGGAGAGGAAGCCGTTGACTCGACTGAATCAAAGTTAGTACACCCGAGCATTTTCATGGCTCTCTTCCCTTTTGAGATTTTCAAGATTGGATGCTGGTTTGCGACATTCAATTTGGGTCGCAGCGCTTTAGGCATAGCTCGCTCGTGTGGGTCGCACCGAGCTAGCGTGCAATTTTGCGTGTCACGATTTTTTACTTCTCGTGACTTGATTTCATATTCCCGCCTCCTGTTCTTTAGCTTCTATTCCGAAGAGACACTTACCTTTGAATGTAGGCAAGATCAATCTCAAGTCGGCAGAGAGTTACTGAGTCCTGCTCCGCCACGAGAGATACAATCACAGATTTCGCGCTCGGAATCTCCACTACATCGCCCTGCTCCCCTGACACAAAGATCCGCTTCTAGCTTTAGTGAGACGTGGTATACAGCAAGAGGCGTCTCGCTTCCTGCGCAGTTTGGCGACGCGCCTGTGGCAACCAGAACAGCTACATCGTCACGAACTGCCCAAGCCGACCTCTCACAGCCTCGGTTCGTTCCTACAATTGAACGACCTACATCGATTGTCAGCAACTCGATCTTGAACGAAGAAGGAGCGTCTAAGGTGCAGCCTTCTACTCCAAGGGAAGGGTCTCAAGAAGTCTTGAGACTTAGCACACCTAATAGCCACCGCGAGTTTTCTCAACTTGCCTCCCAGGCTCTGCAATCCCCTCATACGCCTGGACGCTCGCCATTCTCCGACAGCATGGACGCTCAAACTATTGCGGGGACGCCAGTCATGGACACTAAGCTGAGAATGAGGCAGGCCAGAGCAGAAGCTGGCGCGAAGAGAACCGCAGAGACAGCCTCTAGAGAAGCATCGACCATGCCGCCATCTCCAGCCGTTGCGGTACCAGACCATATGTTACCTCTGCGCGAAACTGTAACGGAAGCTGCTGTAGTACTAGAAGAGCCGCTTGTTTCACCGACTCCTGAGCCCGAGCTAGAACTGGAAGACAGCAAGGCTCTCCGAATYCTATCACTTGGACCTGGTGAATATGTCGTTCCGTTGCCCATGGTATCTCAAACGCGAGATATCTACACACAGGTCATTGCAAACCACAAGCGACAACGGATAGATTTTCTCACCGAAGAAACACCAGATCAAAACTTGGTCAAAAGCATAGATCTCATGTTGGAGCAGCTAGCTGATCTTTGTGATCACCAAGCTTTACTGGATGATGACTCTGCTACGCAGCAAACGTTACCTGCCGAGATTCAAGCCAAATACGCGGAGACGGTCAGCACGAAATGTATGTTCATCGGAGAGTTTATCGAAGCTGTTCGTCCATCTGCAAAGCGCATTGCAATTTTGGCTCCGCTGGGGAAGATGCAGGAGATTTTAGAGGCAGTTCTAGTGCAACATGGATTCGCACGAGTATCTGAAGGTTCTGATAATTTCCGAAATTCTTCAAGTCTCTTGACTATCTCGCTGCGATCACCCACCGAGAAACACCGTACTGCTCAGCCAACTGATGCGATCATTGCTTTTGAGCCGCTTCCGCTTGCTAGAGAATTCGCCGCATCTACTGGCTCCTTAATCTCCTTGGTAGTAACGCACTCCATCGAGCATCTCGATTTGTGTGTTGAGCAGAAAGATTCAATTGACAGGAAGCAGCAATTGGTTGATTACATATCACAGATGCAAGACCAGGTGGGAATACTCGGCCCCGAGTATCCTACACCGGCAGATTCTGCACAATTGATTGCGTCGTTTCTGATGGATAGAACTTTCGCAGAAAAAAGCTGGCCTTTAGAATCTATGCCTGAAATTATCGGCGTTGAATTCGCATCTCCTTCGCAGACGGAACAATCTAGAAGYGAAAACATGTCCAGCTATGCTGCTAACAGCTCTTATGATGAGCAAGCGCAGGCCCAGGCGAAGGTCAAGCGTCAATTGGTACGTTCATGTCTTCTCATCGTATTGTTAAGCTAACTRGTTTAGGGCTTGGAGGATGAAGAGGGTGCTGAGTTCCCTAAGAGGCAGAAACTATCATCGATCCCYAGCTCCCTCGCGGATCAGGCCGGGAACAATAATTCGCATATAAGTGATAYTATCCTCCCGTCTTCAGATCGGCAAGGTTCCAAGACCGATGACACCGAGACAAGTGCCAAAATCAGCTCTTTTGATGATGCACAAAGGCAAAAAATCTCCTCACTTATCAAAGAGGTACTGCTTACTCACAACTTGCATTTGATGTTGGCGGTGCTGACGATGTCCTAGATGAATGGCCTTAAAGTCCAACGACAGAAAGATGCTGTGGAGATTAACGAACTAAGAGAACAACTACGGCGCAAAGACGGCACGGAAGCAGAACTTAGCGACCGTAATAAGAGACTACAAGCGCGCTGCAAAGAGTGCGAGCAAGGCATCAACGAGATACAACCCAAATACCAAGACGCTCTGAACGACCGCGGTCACTTCGAATACGAGATYAACGAATCACTCCGTCGAATGAGTCAGATCCGCAAGAAGAACGACGATCTAGCAGCTGAGCTCGCAAAATCCAAAGAGCAAAACGAAGCCTCCACCGCCGAACTAACAACCATCCGCGCCCAACTCGCCTCCTCCGCCATCCCTGAAGTCGCCGAGCTCGAGAAGACCCGCGAAGAAGTCCGCGCCGCGACCGCGGAAGCGGAGCGCAAGCAGCGCCGCATCGACTCCATAACCAACGAGCTCGAGTTCCTGCGCACCCAGTACCGCGAAGCATCCTCTAAGTCAGGCGAACTCCTGGGCAAGATCGATGAGCTGAAGGAAGAGAATGCGATTCTTCGCGAGAAAGCATCTGCTACTAGATTACAAATTCAGAAGACGTATATCGATAGCGAGGTCGAGCAGCATGTAGAGCACATCCGGGAGTTGAAGATGGAGAAGGAGCAACTGGAGGTGGAGTTGGAGCGGAAGACGGAGGAATTAAGGATGGCGATGAATGGACGGAGGGGCACGAGGGGCGCGAGTCCGAGGGTTGGACCTGGTGTTGGTGTGGGACCGGCTATGAGTCCGAGGTTGGGACAGAGGGTGATGGTGGGAAGTGGTGGGAATACGAGTAGGTCGAGGGGGAATAGCCCGGCGCCGGGGGAGAGGTTTGCGGGGGAAGCGCTGTTCCAGGGGGCGCCGCAGAGGCAGGTTTGGGGAAATCATTTGCAACGCTGATATGAGGATAGGAGGTTGTACATTTGGATGGGAGGGAGCGGTGCTTATGGCGTTGGCGGTTGAGACTGATATGAGCATTTGCATTGCGTTGCGTGCTGGGTGGTTATCTGCGGGACGAGAGCGTCGGTAAATAGGTCTTATGTGCATAGCATATTTATGATTGCGGACTGAGACATGCTTTGCGAATAAATATATTCCTTCAAAATCTCCGGCTACTAAATTTCTCGTTAGGCATACAGCAGGCTCTCAAGTGTAAGCAAGTGGTATGCCTCGATATACATGGAAACATTCATTGTCCTGTGACTTTCATCCATGCTTGCAAGCGGCACTAATTCAGACGTTCTAGAAGTAGTGAGACATCAGAAATACTCGATAGGGCTTGCCGTTTCCGTGACCGCAGCGATTCGTGGGTACCTTCYAGTCACGATTCATGCATTGTGGATCAATGTTTGGAGATCTCTTGATTGTCTCATTATTTGAGGGACATTCAGCCAGCTAGCTAGCACTTCATACGCAGCGCCATAACMATCCATCCCTTTGCATGCATATCAAAAACCTTAAGGAAAGCACCGCAYACCACAGAACCAGAGAGCCCCACCGCCTCTAGATCTAATCCTCCTTGATCACCTGTGCGAACTGCGTTTTGCTCGCCCTTACGGGCTTGCCAGCCTCCAGACCCTTCGTGCCAATCTTCTCCTTGCTATAGGCCGCCGCGTACGGGTTCAGGCGCAGCAGCACCTGCTTGTTGTGCAGCGGGTTCTTCTTCTGGACGCCGGCGCGCTTGGTCTTGCTGAAGCCCTTGGCGGCGCGGATGACGTTCTGAATTTCAGAGGAGTTGATGAGGCGGCCGACGTCGGCTTGCTGGACGAGCGGCGAGGGGAGGAGGAAGTCCTTCTTCAGCGCCGAAGGCGTCGTCGTGCTGCCGTAGATGGTGTCGAGGGCCTTGAAGGCGGCGGACGTCCAGATGATGAAGCGTCCAAGGTGGCCGCCAGGGGCGAGCTGAAGGAGGTTCAAGGCGAAGACGGAAGAGGTCTCGACGCCCGCGATGTTGCGGAAGGCTTGCGAAAGCTCCTTGCCGTCGACCTCGGGGTCGTAGACGATGAGGGGTCCGCGGCGTTGGCGGTGGCGGCGGCCTCTGAGCTTGCCCTTTCCTGCGCGCAGCTTGCGGGATGCCTTGACCTTGTCGATGTCTGCGGAGGCGCCGATGGACTTCAGGAGGCCGACGGCAGCGGATGTCTTGGCGATGGCYGCTCCGGAGAAGACCTCAGAGTTGATAACGAGGGGGACTTCGGGGACGGTGGAGACTTGGTGGCCGCGGGCGAGGAGGAGAGCTGGGACGGAAGAAGCAGCGAGGGCGGAAACGGTAGCGAATCGCCTGGTGACATTAGGATTTGGGGATTTGGGGGTAGGAGGGGCAATGCTCACTTCTGGCCCAAGTTGATCTTCTGATGCCACTTTCTCCAGACTTTTGTAGGAGCGAACATACGACCAGATCTGCACATGTTACCGAAAGCAGCCTGGCCAGCACGATGGGTTCCTCCTCCAGAGACACGGGGAATACGGGCAACAGCACGACCTGTGGGATGTAGAATTAGCCATGGTTCTCGATCTCCCAACTCTTTCCAATCCAGCAATTCATTTCCAGTCATCGAAATTTAATGTCACAGCATTTCACCCCATAGCTTCCTCTCGTTCYCATTGCGCTCCACATTTGTAGAAAATCGTGTGCACTAACCAGTTCCCCAGGACTCAGCAGAGGTTTGGTGACCAGCCTTCTCGCTCACGGCATATGGCTGACGCTTGTTCTTGGCAACTCCGGCGTGGACGGTCTGGACAATATCCGGTCGRATGGGGGCAGTGAAGACCTGTATATCAATGCCCATCAGCGCAATTCCTCTCCACGTCCCCCTCGCGCACACCTGCAATCAAGGCGCAATTCGTACCTTGGGGAGAGGGTGGGTGGCACCGCTGGCCGAGCCATCGGCCTTCAAGACCGTAACAGTTGGGCGGGAAGCCATCTCGATCTCGACGGATTGATGGGCCGGGGCGTTRTCGGGGTCGTTGTCGTGGGGTTGTCGAGAATTGGGCGATGAGGTTCGAAATCTTTTTTGGCGGACGAAGTTAGTTGTGTGGAGGACCCACTCTCCCTAACCGACCACGTGATACTGCACTGTGTTCAATCAYCCCCTAGCCCTTCAAGACGGCTATCACTTCTCATCTTCCTTCCCCTCCCTTTCTCTGTCCTCAATTCCCCTTGACGGCATTTTTTGAATCGCCAATGTCACGGACAAAAGCACTCCTTCTATTCAATGTTAAGCTTATATCTCATCAGTTCCTGCAGACCTCTACCGGGGTAGTGTCACCTTGCATGCTCGCTGCTTTCTATCTTCCCCACTTTCTGGTTCTTCAACTTTGGCGTAATTTTTATTATTGTTGTTAACTGCATCGTCTTTGCGCCTTTCAAACCCTTGAGATGAGTTTTGCAACAGTATTTTCTGGATCTCCCACGTTCATCTAGTATTTATGATGGAGTGCTCTACTAAAAGCTGCATATTGAGTTGCTGCCGTTGCTAGCAGCATACTGAGCATGCAAAGGACTCCTGGCGGCCGAGACCCTTCTGAGCTAAGGACAAGATCTGCTCGCACTAATACTTATTACGAGTATCACGAGCTTTTAACAGTAGCAAAATAATTTTATGGACCTTAGATATTATCAATCTGATTACTAAACTGACAACCGAAACCGAGAGGCTCATTCCGAGGGTTCTGGGGGGACGGTGGGCCCTGCAAGAGCGCTTTGGGTTAGCACTCACGCAGTCACAGTGAGATATGTCCAGGTTGCAATTTCTATTAACATTATGCTTTCACTCGGAGAAAWTTTCAGTTACTTGCCCAGGAGCTCATAAAAACTTCCTTTCCAGGGGTTGAATCCATCTCAGCTTCCAGCTATCATGGCAACTGAATGTCTATCTGATTTCGACGACGTGGAATGGGCACAAGATCTTATCAACGACCCAGCATGGGAAACCGTCAAAACAACCTCGCGCGTTGTACCAACGCCTCCTGACACAGCCATGTCCTTCGTCTCCTCCAGCCTCAGGACCCCCRGCACCGCCCGAGCTGTCCAAACTTTCCAGAGGAAGAAAGCCTTAAGCTTCTACGAGATGAGAATGCTATGGTCGATCGGTGACGGCGTGCACTCGCACCCGGGGGTTTGTCATGGGGGCTTCACGGGTATCATGTTGGACGAGGTGACCGGATGCTGCGCCATAAGGGCGTTTGAACGGGGGGCTATTACTGTGCAATTAAATGTGTCGTACAAGAAGATGCTGCCGACGCCAGGTGTGGTATTGTGCAGAGCGTGGCTGGAGAGGGAGGGCGTTACTAAAAAGTGTTGGGTTAAAGGTACGGTGGAGGATGGAAAAGGGATCGAGTACGCTAATGCTGAGGCGTTGGTCTTTCTGGGTGAGCCTGTTGCTAAATGGAGACTGTAAGAGTTGCTGTTGGAATGTATATAGATTTCAAATCTTGTCTTGAGAAGATAACGGGATGCGTTGCTCAACGTAGTTCAGAGGGAGCCCAATTTACTTTTGGCCTGCAACGAGATCCCCATAAGATCTTCCAATTGAACGATCCAAAGGACTTGCTATGGTCTTCTGGCTCCAACATGATCTTTGATAAAGGGCATAACGTATTGGCAGGTATACGTGCGGCTTCTGGACCGAAACACGCTTGAGAGAAGCATCACACCACCGAGCCTAAGTGGAGAAGCTCCAGTGTGTCATGCTTTACCTCGGCGAGAACAGGCCTGCGAACCCGGGCAGGCTAGCTTCGGAAGAGAGGACCCCAGGGAAGAAGCTGCGAGAAAGGAAGCTCATTATAACCATTGCAGGATGCGGAGGATGAGGCTCAGTGGGGCCCCAATGTCACTCGCAGGTGTCTAACATTAGCGTCACGATCGACGAGAAATCCGGACTTCGTCAAGAGAGGGTGAAGGACAGAGCTCCATCTAATCTACGAGGAGTGTGACGTTGTTTGACCAGCAGGATCGGATGGATTTGTAGGATCGAAGTGAGAAATAGGATGCTGATGATCATCGGGAAGTCGGAAGGGTTGTGTAACTTATGAATAGCCATCCACGAGTCCACGACATCTGCTTTGTAGGACGAGACCTTATCACTCTCCAGATCTTCATGCCCAGGCCCGAGAGACCGGCTGAGGTTTGATTGATCCAGGTRACAAGCGACGAAAATGCTTCACATGGTCTTAATTTCTTTCTGTCAAAATGCGGGCTCCGGGGCGTCCAATCAGCGCCGCTGGAATCACGGCATCATTTGCATCCCGGTACCCCTTTGAGAAAGAAATCTTCGACTTTAGCTCTGCGGCCAATACTGCATTTTCGCATTTTCTTCTTCAACCCCTTTCAACTCCAGCCCATCCCATCTTCACTTCACTTGTTGATTGCCGGTCCTGCCTTCTTCTCGTCACTCCTTCAGTCGAGTCTTTCCTCGACTCTTTTTAATTGCTTTCTTTTTGTAGATTTGCTGCACTTCCTAGGGCCCTGTGCTACGTGGTCGACCGCACCAAAACTTTTAGCACGACCGAGGAATCCGAACGCGTTCTCTTGCTTCGAACCATCCACGGTTTCCTTCTTACAGCCCATTGTCCTCCAGCGCCTGTGCGAACATCTCACAATGGCGGATCTYTTGAAATCGCTGCCTGTGCCGAGCATCGACCGGCCCTTTGGCGTGCACTTATGGCCCATCTTCGACCAGGCCTTCTCGGCCGTTAAGGGCTACTCTCCGCAGGACTTCAAGTTCGAGCCCTTCGTCACCCCGCTGTCGACGATGAAGGAGGCCGGGCTAACGATTCTGATATACTACATTGTAATATTTGGGGGACGGGAATTGATGCGCAACCGCCCCGCATTCAAGCTGAACGGGCTGTTCATGATTCACAACTTCTACCTCACGGCCATTAGCGGGATTTTACTGGCGCTCTTTATTGAGCAATTGGTGCCCACGATCTATAACCATGGTCTTTTCTACGCTATCTGCCACAAGGATGGAGGATGGACTCCTCATCTGGTCATTCTCTACTACGTATGTTGTCCCAGGCGCAAGAAGGGGGCCACGCGACCGCTAATGCGCCAATAGCTCAATTACCTCACGAAATACCTCGAATTGCTTGATACCGTGTTCTTGGTCTTGAAGAAAAAGCCATTGAGTATGTGCTGCGCCTGGAATAAGTTGGAATTACTTGCTAATAAACATGTGCAGCCTTCCTACACTGCTACCACCACGGCGCGACTGCCCTCCTCTGCTACACCCAATTGATTGGTCTGACGTCCGTCTCCTGGACCGTGATCTGCCTCAACCTGATGGTACACGTTGTCATGTATTGGTACTACTTCCAGAGCGCGCGCGGCATCAAGATCTGGTGGAAGGAATGGATCACCCGCCTGCAAATTATCCAATTTGTTATCGACCTCGGTAAGGCTAAAATACGACCCCACAGCCTCCTCCATCTTACATAAAGCCTCAAAATATTTTCAGCTGCTAACACAATCCTCGCAGGGTTCGTCTACTTCGCCTCGTACACCTACTTCACATCGACCTACTTCCCCTGGATGCCGAATGCAGGCAAGTGCGCCGGCGAGGAATTCGCCGCGTTCGCAGGTATCGGCATCATCTCCTCCTACCTCCTCCTCTTCATTTCCTTCTACCTCGCGACGTACAAGAAGGGAGGCGACAAGCGCCCCACGGGCCGCAAAGCAGCTAGGCGCTCTTTGAGCTCGATGGCGGGCGCGCAGGTCCCCGACGTTGCGACACTTTTGAGCGGCTCGGCCGCGACTGCGAATGGGAAGGCAAACGGCCACTCTACATCCTTGGGGTCTCCCAGCCCGCGCGTTACYAGGTCCCGAAAAGCGTAGATAGGATAAGATCTTTCGGCGGCACCGGATGCAATTAGATGAGATGAGATGAGATGAAAATGTCGGTGGGCCTACGAACTGYGGAAACAGTCCAGAAATAGATGAGCATCTACTTTCCTGTAATTYCTGTAAAATGTACCAAYGACAAAAGGGCAGAATTCTTTTTTAATGTCGAATAGCAAACGGTACAGGCGGTGGTCGCCTGTCTGGTTCCTGCGGCCTCTTYTCYAACCTATTCTTCTTTTTGTTACTACAATCAACTATTATGCATGAGCATCAAGAGTGGCGGTGGGCTGGCGCGTCTGAATTGGGTTTGGGRTAATCTTTTGTGTCCATAGGTCTCTCATAGACGCAATCAGATGATTAAAGAAAGGGAGAGAACTTGTATACTACTGCACATTCGGCCTGCGATTTGATGCAAGCTTTACATCTCGATGAAATGTTTCCGAACTTGATTAAGTTTGCAAACTGACTTGGCTGAGCGAATAGCGGTAGCGAGAACAAGATTCGAGGCTTATCCCTTGGAGCATACCGAGTTCTAATAGGCTTCTGATTGAGCCGAACTCAATCATTGAATTCGACGCGGCTGATCATCGGTGCSCGTACCGTGACCGCGAAGGTGGTTCAGCCGTCATCGGGGACCAGCCCTCTGCGATGGTCCCTGTAGGTAAGACTGCCACTTCAGCAGRTCTCCATCTCCGTCTCCATAGTGATGACTCGGGAGGTTGGGAGGCTGGTATCTCGGATTACCTTGGTCATCATGACATGAAATACTGGGCATGTGGTGCTCCTCACTCTAYGATGGAAACGATGCGCTGGGCATCTCAAACCTTGCGATGCGACTCGCTGCCRACTTGCGAACAAGAAAATAATAGGAGCCGCATCCCGACCAGCCATGACGTTATATCTCGTCAGATACTTGATACGAAGCACGCGGTCAAAAGTATGGCAAGTGGTCTGTGCGTGGTGTTCAGCCACCCCTACTGAAATTATAGGGCCTTCAGGGCCTATAAGGGAAAATT